>JAUMHM010000048.1:5893884-5958477 GCA_032362435.1 Melikaiella ostensackeni
CAATATCGATTATGATGAATAAACTTGTATTTTTGATTTTAAGAATAAAGTCCTAAAACTTTTTGATCAAGGTGGTATGTAAGTCTCGATTTACTTTCAATTTCTGAATTTTCTGAATTCAGTTTCTCATTGAAACTGATCTTAGAATAAAAATTGCGTTAATTGAAGTCTATATCATATTAATTTTACCAAGGATGTGAGATGGAAGAGGAGCTTGACCACTGATTTTTTCAGGTCCATAGAGGTCTCGAAGTTTTCTCCTGACGTAAGCATGTAATTCTTCGTAGAGAGGGCGAATGCTTTCCCAGACTTGATCAACTTCTTGCTCGAAGTTAGGTGTCTCGTATGGAAACATCCATAATTCAGCTGCGTCGGTAAAATCTGTAATAAACAAAGATAATAAATCTACTGCATTTGAAAAACTACTAAACATTTCGTTTTCGATAATTTAATGATCATATTTCTTGAAAGGTAAATCTTACTCTCTAATGCTACTTCCCAATGAGAAATAAACTTTGAAAATTCACTCTATAAGTTACTAAAGATCAATTATTTTCGTATTCTGTGAACTAATTATTTGGTTTGAAGGCAATGTTCTTATTTTTGAACTTCAAGACTCACAAGTTAAAAAATAATTTAATTTATATTAATTACGATACGAGAAAGTTTTTTAAAGATGGACACCGAATTGATTTTCAAAAAGTTCTGTCTTTTTCCGATCGCTAAGTAACTAATTAATGAAGATATTATTTTGTCTTCCGGATACTTTCACAACAGTGAAGCGAATTGCATTCAATATACCTTCTTCAATTAAATGGAAATTAATTCGAGAGCGGTTTCAATTCTTATACATTCTTTCATTGTTAATCGTATCTTTATTTTCCAGGACATTAAATCTGGTAGTGTATATTCATGATGGGGCTGAACGAAATTTAATTGAGAGGTGTTTGCATATAGAATATTCTGGTTGGTTATGGTTTCTTGGCACCCCATGAAATTTTTCAAACCAAATTTAAAATATTCGCCTCAGCCCTTTTTGGAAAAAGTTTATTCTTTGTTTATCAAAAATTATGACATGTATTTAAATTGGTGCTGAAAATTGCTTCAAGTTGATTCAAATCAATTTTGAGTGATGCACGGATATAATGAAAAATTGTTGGGTATACTAACAACAGCTTGATTTTTGAAAGAATTTGACACGTGCATCAATCATCAATCATGTTCATCATGTCCATGTTCATGTTCATATTTTTTTTCTGTGGTTGCGGTTGTTAATTTAGTGTTTGTTTCTGTTTCTGTTCCTGTTTCTTTTTCTGTTTCTGTTTATCTTTGTGTTTTTCAAAAATTATGAAATGTAGTCAGGTTGACGGTGAAAGTCGCTTTACAGTTTTAAATTTTATTTTATAGTTTTGTACATTCTAAAGTATGATAAAGACCATCATTCAATTTTTTTATGAGAATGAAACTTATCAATGTACTTACTAATTCTATATTTCATTCTCGTACTTATGTAGTTGCTGAAACTGAATTTCCGGATTCGAAACGATTTTGAGCGATGCATTGGAATAAAATAAGAATATAGTAGGCACATTGACAGAAACTTGATAAGAAATTGTTATATTCGTCAGTCATCAATCATGTTCATCATGTTCATGTTCGTGTTCATGTTCATGTTCTTGTTTCTGTGGTTGCTGTTTTTGTTTTTATTTATGTTTCTGTTTTTTTGTGTTTGTATTTGTATTTGCCTTTGTGTTTTTCATAAATTATGAAATGTATTCAGGTGGAGGGTTCAAAGTTGCTTCGAAGTTTTTGATTTAATTCTATAGTTTTGTGCATTCTCAAGTATGATACAGATCATCATTTAAAATTTTTTTTATGAAAATGAAACCTACCAATGTACTTAATGATTTTATGTTTTACTCTCGTACTTAGTTACCGAAACTGAATTTCCAGATTACAAATAATTTTAAGCGATGCTTCGGAATAAAATAAGAATACTATATAGTGGGTACATTAACAAAAGCTTGATTTTTAAAAGAAATTGTTATATTCGTTAATCATCAGTCCTGTTCATCATGTTCATGTTCATGTCCTTGTTTCAATGGTTGCTAATATTTTTTCTATTTATGTTTCTATTTTTTTTTTAAATTTGTGTTTGTGTTTGTCATCGTGTTTTTCGAAAATTGTGAAATGTATTCTGGTTGTCGTTTGAAAGTTGCTTCAAAGTTTTTAATTTAATTCTGTAGTTTTATAATTTCTAAAGTATTTCGAGATCATCATTTACATTTTTTTACGGAAATTAAACTTATCAATGTACCTACTAATTTTATATTTTATTCTCGTGTTTAGTTGCCGAAACTGAATTTCCGGATTACAAATAATTCTAAGCGATGCATTGGAATAAAGTACTGTTTTTCTTTTCGTTTCTGTTTTTTTTGCGTTTGTGTTTGAATTTGTGTTTTTTTCTGTGTTTTATAATAATCATGAAATGTAATCAGGCTTATGGTAAAACTTGCTCAAGAGTCTTTTTAAAATTTTTAATTTAATTTTAAATTTCTGTACACTCTAAAGTATGATAGAGACCACCATTTAAATTGTTTATATAAGAATGAAGCTTATCAATATACCTTTTAACTTTATATTTTATATTATATTATTATTATTATATTATATTTGATGTTTTATTTATATTTTTATATTTAATTCTAATATTTAGTTGCCAAAACTGAATTTCCGAATTCCAAATAATTTTAAGCTTTGCACTGGAATAAAATGAGAAATTAGTAGGTACATTGACAAAATCTTGATTTTTAAAATAAATTGTCATGTTCATCAATCATCAACCATGTTCATTATGTTTATGTTCATGTTCTTGTTACTGTGGCTGCTGTTTTTGTCTCTGCTTCTGTTTTTTTTGTGTTTGTGTTTGTATTTGTGTTTTTCAAGAATTATGAAACGTGTTCCGGTTGATGGTAAAAGTTGCTTAATGTATTTTTTCATTTTTAATTCAATTTTATAGCTTCGTACATTCAATGTATGATAGAGGCCGTTATTTCATTTTTTTAGACAAGGCCTGTCAATATACATACTTACTTTATGTTTGATTTTAGTACTTACAATTAGTTGCTGAAACTGAATTTTCGTATTCAAACTAATTTTAAGTGGTGCGCTGGAATAAAATAAAAAATTAGTAGGTATATTGACAAAAGCTTGATTTTAAAAAGAAATTGTCATCTTCACCAATCATCAATCATGTTCATTCTATTCTTGTTCATGTTCATGTTCTAGTTCTTGTTTCGGTGGTTGCTGTTTTTGTTTCTGTTCCTGTTTCTTTGTGTGTTTACGTTCATATTTGTATTTGTGTTTGTCTTTGTGTTTTTCGAAAATTATAACATGTATTCAGGATGATGGTAAGAGATTCTTAGAAGCTTCTTTCAATTTTCAATTTAATTTTATAATTTTGTGCATTCTAAAGTATAATAGGGACCATCATTAAATTCTTTTTATAAAAATGAGGCTTATCAATGTACCTATTAGCTTTATATTTAATTCTAGTACTTAGTTGCCGAAACTGAATTTCCGGATTCAAATTAATTTTAAGCGATGCACTGGATAAAATAAAAAATTAGTTGGGGTAATGGGAAAATCTTGATTTTTAAAAGAAATTGTCATGATCATTATTCATCAATCGTCAATCATCAATTATGTTCATGTTCATGCTCATGTTCTTGTTTCTGTGGTTGCTGTTGTTGTTTTTGTTTCAATTTCAAATTAGTTGTGAGCGATGCACTGAAATAAAATAAAAAATAGTAGGTATATCAACATGCTCGATTTTCAAAATAAATATTTTAATGACGGTCTCCATCATACTTTAAAATGTAGACAATTATAAAATTAAATTAAACTTTTAGAAAACTTAAAGTGATTTTAACCATCAACTTGTATGCAAATTCTACATCTAATAAAATGATAAAAAATCTAATAAAAATTGATTCCTTCCAATAAGGGCTCAGGCAATGACTTCAAATTTGTTCTGAAAAATTTCAGTGGGTGTCAGGGAACCACAATCAACCAGAAAATCGCATATGCCAGCAGCTTTCAATTAAATTTGGTTAAGCCTCACCATATATCATTATAATCGATCAATGCGAACTTTTTATAATAAAAGAAAGAATTTATACATACAAAAGACAAAAATCGTAAGGTACTTTAAAATAAATTTCAATTTCAGAATCAGTTATTTACTATTATATTGTGCAGCATCATTGTTGAGCTGGACCAGTTGCGTATAAAGATCTTTCATTTTTATGCCACTGCGTCTCCTCCACTCTAGCCATACATACTGCAACTCGTCCCAATTTCGACTCCTGGCCATGATTTGTGAGATATCTGCAAAAAATGAAACATATTTTAGTTTACTATCAGATTTTCGTTGATCATACTGAAAAAAAATGTATTGAAATTCTGTTTTGAGCATTTCTAAGCAGAAAATGCTTTTTAAGGTGTTTTACAACATTTTTATTCTTTCGTGAAGTTCCGGTTATGGGATAATTAATATGGTAGACATGAAAGTGTCGGAAATACGGCTCCCGTTTCCCGATAATAATCAATCATAACTGATTTTCTACCCTACTCGACAGTGAGCATTTACTTCCTTATCGGTGGGACAATGTCTGCTATTTAGATCTTACGTACTGCCTTTTCACCATGGACTGCATAGCTTGTTTCCTAGTCTCATTTTCATAAACAACAATGGATTGAAACTCTTTTTCAAAATAACATGAATTACCTTCCTGGAATTCTATATAAGGACATTATTAAATTAGAACAGCAACAAAAGGAATGAATTTTTCCAATATCTTTCCTGATTTGATATTGTAGCCCTTAATTATTTTTTCTGATTGTTTCCCCTGGGATTTTTTTTCTAAAATTTCTAACTAGGGCAAAATGTTACAGGGCAATTAAACATCATGATCAAGTGCACAATTTTTTTTTCTAATTTACTAGGACTTCAATACGTCTACTTTCTAATCATATCTCGAGACCACTTAAATGCTCAAATGAACAATGAAACATACTTCAGTGAATTATGTAAAAAATAGTTTTTAAATATGCAAAGAAAGAAAGAAAAGTGAATTTGATTGGTCTTCAAATAATTCCCATTCAGAAACTTGTACTATTTTTCAATATGTACAAACGTCTTTTCTAGGAAAAGTTAAATCCACAACAGGATGTTTTTAAATCACAACAAAAAAAGATACAATAGATATAAATAACTGTAAGTCTTTATAATTTTAATTTTTATATATTACCTGGATAGAGTCTTAATCCGCAACGGAATGGGTCATTGTAGGCACATATTGTTGCACTGTTGTAAATAACAAGCATGTCGTTGATAATACGGTTGTACTGGAAGAATAAAAAATCATCATAAAGATTTTCGATTGGGAGATTATTCTAGATTATTATTAAGAAAGACGCAAGTAATTGTGTCCGTTAAATGATCTTGAATGAAAACAGAAAATGAAAACAAAAAACATTTATAAATGTTGATACGAGTAAGTTTGTTCTATTGATTCTGGACTTTTCTTACGATTTTAAATTTAGAAACCGGAGTGACAATAAAGTATTTTATTATTATAATTTAAGGAAGCGTGTGCTTATTTTCCACAACAATATTTTGGTTCTTCGAGCCGGATAGGGTTACTATCAACAATTACAATTGAAGTTTGAATTTCCCCTCGCGGGATTCGGAAAGTTAATATTGGATGGGACGATGTAACAGCTAGCAAAATGTTCAACACGTGGAAAAAATTGTTAGAAGAACTGATGGCCATCAAAGATCTGAAAATTTCTAGACTGTATTCATCAAAGCTGCAGATTACAGTGATGGTTCTACTTCACACTTTTTGTGACTCCAGTAAAGAATCGTATTCAGCCGCTGTTTTTTTTCGAATTAAAAATGAAAGTGTAGTTGATGTTGTTTTGGTAGCTTCAAAGGCAAGAGTATCTTCTTTGCGTGAATTGACGATACCTAATGTGAAATTGTGAGCAGCAGTTTTAGGTGTTTGATTCGCAAAGGTAACAGGAGCAGCTTTTGAGTTGGCAATTAAGTCGACACATTTCTGTTCCAGCAATAAGACAGTTCTTCAATGGATGAAAACTGAAAATAAGTTTTGATGTTTTGTAGCTTCTCGAATTGGTGAGATTTTGGAGTGGTTCAACAGAACGGCAAAAAATAATGCCTATAAAAGATCGGAAATTTACTCTACTAGAAGTTATTGAATTGAAATAGGCTGAGCAAGAATGGTGAACAGATGTTCAGCAAAAATGTTTTCTAAAGGACTTTAAGAACATCAAAGAACAAGAAGAAACAAAAAAAGTAAAGAAGAACGAAAAACTAAACAGTCTCAAAATATATCTTGATGAAGAACTTGGAGTACTGAGAATATCAGGAAGACTTGAACATGCGAATTATCTGGAAATATGAGCAAGAAGACCCATTTGTTTAGATGGAAATCATCCATATGTTGAGGCGATGATAAAACATTATCATGAAAAGAACGGACATCAAGGTAATCAAGGTATCAAGACAATAAGCAACGAACTAGGAAGATCGTTCTGGATAACGAAAATACACAAGTAGTTGCTTTGATTGCATGATTTGCAAGAAAAGAATTTCAAAACCTGCACAACATCAAATGAGACTTCTGCTAAAAGAAAGATTCCACGTTCATGAAAAATTTTTCACGGTGACTTGAATGAATTATTTTGGTCCCATGTATGACCAAATAGGTAGACGATTCGAAAAACGCTACAGCATACTTTCCACGGTCTCAAAATTCGTGCAATTCACGTAGAAATAGCTCAATTGACAACGGATTCATGTATTATGGTAATACGAAGATTTCTGGCACGAAGAGGTAGCGTTAAAATGTTATGGTTTGACAATAGAGCGAATTCAAAATCAGTTAATCAAGAACGTTCAACAGCTTCAGAAGACATCGACCACGGAAGGATGAAAGGAGAAATAACCAGATATGAAACCGAATAGAATTTCATCCCTCCAGCGTCTCCTCACATGGTCGGATGTTGGGAAAGACTGATTGGATCCTTTAATCGAACTGTAAACACGATTTTAAAAGAGAAACATTCTACAGATAATGTACTGCAAACTTTATTTGCCGTAGCTGAATACATAGTGAACAGTCCACTAACGCATTCGTCAATGGATAGTTATGATCCTGCAAGTATTTCTCCGAATCATATTTTAATTCATGATTGTTTTGAAATTGGAACTCCTGCATTACTTACCAAAGAAGACAAGATAACTCGAAAGCACTAGCGAATATCGCAATATTTAGCTGATCAGTTTTGAAAGAGATGGTTACAAGATTATTCACCGACACTTTTGAATAGAAAAGAGTGGAGAGATGAACAGCCAAACATAAAAGGAGGCTTAGTTCTCATAGAAGACAAGAACTCAATTCTAGCATCATGGCCGCAATGATTCGTTATAAAAAAATTTCCCGGTCAAGGCCAACGAAGGAAGAATTGCAGACATCAAAACTGTTATTGGAGTTTTTTGTCATCCAGCGACTAAACTATATCCACTACAAGTTCGTGATGAATACGAGATTCGTTTAATAAGTAAGGTAAATTTCCCACTAGATGGCGCAAAAATGAATTTTGTAGTATATGGCCAAGAAGTAGCGGTCATCAAACTAACCTCTACCTTGCTTCAGCCAAAACCGACGCTAAGTTTGCGTTTGACATACGTTTGAAGTGAGCACGTCAATAGTTTTCGAAAAAAATGGAGAAAAAAGAGTTCCGTGCGGTGATGAAACATTTTTATCTGAAAAATTGGACGGCCACACAGATCAAAGCCGAGTTGCACGACCTTCACAGGGAGTCAGCTCCTCCGTTGTGAACCGTTTATTATTGGATGAATGAATTTAATCGTGGTTGAACCATAACTAAAGATGAAGCACGCTCTGAAGCCCAATTGAGGTCACCACATCGGATATGGTGGAAAAAATTCATCATATGTTTATGGAAGATCGCTGAATCAAGGTGCGTGAGATTTCTAAGACCGTAGGAATCTCCAGTGAAGGAGTCTATAACATCTTGCACGAAAAACTGGAGGCTAAGAAGGTGTGTGCAGAATGGGTGCCGCGATACGTGACTGTGGACGAAACCTGGATCTATTACAATACACCCAAGACAAAGCAGCAGTCAAAGCAGTGGGGACTGCCTGATGAAAGTGCGCCAAAGAAGGCAAAGATTGTTTTGTCAGCTGGGAAGGTGCCGACCACAGTATTTTGGGATTCGCAAGAAATTACCCTCAGTGATTACTTGGAGAAGGGTAAAACTATGACAGGAACGTACTATGTATCATTATTGGACCGTTTGAAAGCAGAGCTACAAAAAAACAGCCACCATTGGGCCACAAAAAAGTGCTGTTTCATCACAACGCACCGGCTCACACCTCCGCAATCGCCATGACGAAAATACACGAACTGGACTTCAAATTGATTCCTCATCCACCCTATTCTCCGGACATGGCTCCGTGCGACTTTTTTTCTGTACTTACAATTGAAAACCTGCACGGCGAGAAGAGGTTCTCATCCAATGAAGAAGTTATCGATGTCGTAAATGCGTATTTTGCAGACCTCAAGAAATCTTACTTTTCTGAATTAATAAATTATAAACTCGCTGGACTAAGTGTGTAGCCCTCGAAGGAGAGTATTAAAAATGAAATCCGCTGCTTACATTCAATATGTGTATTTAGAAGGATTTCAAGAGAATTCCATTTTAAGAGATTACAAAGAATGTTATGGGATTTCAAGAGACTTGAAAAGATTTTCAGGGATTTTGAGAGATTCAAAGTATTTTTGGGAAATGCAAGATATTTTAAAAGATTTCATAGTGATTCTTGAAGTATTCCGAAATATTTAAGAGATTTTACAGCACTCAAAAAAGGATTGCAAGTAACTTTAAAACATTTCAAGGATTTTCAAGGAATTCAGTGAGATTTTGACGATTTTGTAAATGCATTCAATTGCTTTCAGAATATTTCACGCGACAATACAAAACTTCTAAAGGCTTCAAGTGATTTCGAATAATTTCAAAGGATTTCGAAAGATTTTTAGAGACCCCAAAGTATTTTAAAAGATTTGAAGGCTTTTCGAAGTATTTCAAAATAATTAAAGATATTTCATAAGATTTTAATTGATTTTTAAAGATTTCGAGGAGTTTCACAGGATTTGTGGAGATGCCTAATCATTTTAAGGAATTTTCAGGGCTATCATAGCCTAATTCACTTGAGAAAAGTGAAAAAGTGACCTATTTAAACCGAAAAAGAGAGTGAAAGTGTCTAATTTCTAACCCAAAAAAGTGACTGAAATTTATTAAAAGTGACTAATGTGCATTAATAATTTAACTAATGTTCTTTTGAATTCAAAACAATTTTGTGAAGTTTTTAAGAATTCAATGCTAATTTTAAGGAATTTAGGATAAATTCACAAGAATTCATAATTAATTTTAGAAAAGTCCAAGAAACTCCATTGATTTCAGCAAAGTTGGTTTGGATTTAGAAGAAATCATAAAAAATTGAGGGAATTTAAGATACTTTGATGGAGTTCATAAGAATTTGAGTGAATTGCACGAAAATTCAAAAATCAAAAAGTTTTCATCGGGTTGAGTAACATAGAAGTAAACTGAATGCAGGGCGAATTCAAGAGAATTTAAGTGAATAGAAAAGAATTCGAAAAATTAAAAAGAAACTAATGAATTTAATAGCATTCGAATGAATTTGGAAGAATCAAAAGGAAATGAGAAGTATTCTATGAAATTTATTGAAATTCAAATAAAGTGAAAACAATTTTAAAATATTAAAAAAATTCATTGAAATCATTAAATTTGGAGTTAATTTACAAAAATTTATGGAAATTCAAACAAATTTGATGAAATGCTTAAGAATTCAAGGTGAGTTTAAAAGAGGTCTGAGTCAATAAAAAAAAATTTTTTGAAATAAAATAATCCATTGGATTGAATAAGATTAAATAAATTTAAAAGAATTCAAAAAAATTCAAGAGAATTTCATAAAATTTATACGAATTCAAGATGAATTTGAAAGAATGCAGGTGAATGGGACAAAATATATGAAATGCAAAAACATTCCATTAAATTCAGATAAATGTGAGTGACTAGAATTAGTGAATGAGAATCTAATAAAAACCATAAGAGTTCGATGTGAATTTGAAAATCTTCAGGATGACTATAATGCGAGCTATAGTGACTTTATCTTGAGAAAGTGATGAAAAAGGAATTTGAAAAAAGTGTCTAAACGTGACTGTCAAATATTTTCAATGATTTCAATGGGATTCGACGAATTTCAAGTAAATTCAACATGTTTGAAAATTATGGGACATTTCAAATGATTACAAAGAAATGTATGGGATTTCACGGATTTTCAAATAGTTCAAATGATTTTTAGAAATAGTATGGGATTTCACGGGTTTTCGAAATTTGTCAGCATATTATGACGGATTTTAAAAATGTTGAAGTTATTCCAAGAATCTAAAATTATTTTGAGGGATTTGATAGGGTTTCCGAGAATTTTATATGATTTCATGAGCCTTCAAAAGATTTCAAGCCATTTTAGGAAATTTTAGAAGGTTTAAACAGACTTCAAGAGTAGTCAAACCTTTATTTAATACTAACTATAAAGCATGAGTATTTTAAGATGAACAAATATTTATTTGTGTATTGTTCTTATAGGGTTTGTGGCCAGTGAACCGTTAATAGTCATTTTCTGATATATTGACATATTTTAAATATCATAACTTATACGTAAAGTGCCTAATTCATTAAAGATACGTATTTTTGAATAATTTAGGTGTTTTTAGTGCAGTACAACCTAGTAATTAAAATATATAAATATTCTATGAATGGCTACTGATGGAACAAACGTGGTCATAAACGGTACTTCTTCCCTACATTTTTATTTAAAAAACGGATGAAAATAAGAAACCGGGCAATAATCGCGTGCAGAGCGCGCGTTTTTGTTTGCTATAGTGACTTTAAATAAAAACAGTAAATGAGAACAATGAGCATTTATAGATGTTGATAAGTTAATTCTTTTAATTCTAGATTTCTGTCACAATTTCGAATTTGAAAATCGAAGTGCCAGTAATAGAAATAAAAAAAACATATATATATTGTTTTATATATATATAAATTTTTTTCACTCACCCTGTCTAATTGATCATATGGAAGGGCTGCTGGTCCTACAGTAGCTAAAAACCTAAGACGTCGTCTTACGATTTGGTCCCTAATATTTCTTAGATCTAATCTGTTGATTAACTGCCAGGCTTGGTTTTGAAAATCTGCATAGGCTCGTTGAGCTTCCAACTGAAAGAAGTAAATAAATAAAATATTCTAAAATAATATCCAAGGAATTCTTGTCTATATATGTCTATAAATATAGTTTTCTTATAAAGTGCGTTCATTTACGCATCACTTAAGATTACCTAATCTACATTGCAACGTGTCATTCCCTTCGAACTGATTCGAAGTTTCCACTGCACTAACAACTGGAGAAGCGGAAGGTTTACCGTTAGAGATAAAGATAAATTATTTTTATCACTTTTTTTACGGCATACGTTCGAGGAGAAAATAATGAAATTTTGTTATGCAATGTTCAGTTTTTAGAACAAGTATAACGAAAACACTTTTGCGTGGAAGCACAACGAGAAATACAATTTTCGTTTTTAAATTTATTTGTTGAAATTTGCTTGCGCTTACAGTCAAGTGTGTTTTTTCTGGATCTAATTAGACCTATTGTTGGAAAGCTTAATCTAAAAGGTCAAACATGGTTTTTGAGTTAATGATATATATTACTCATTAAGATTGTTATGTCCAGTTCTTAAAAAGTCCTGATGAGATGCATATTTATATAGTCACGCGATAATTGTATGTTATTATTACGGGACAAGTGAGTTGTAAAAGTTACGACACATAAGATGTAACTATGGCAACAAGATTATGGGAACAAAGGTATGATTTATGAACGAACCATATCAGTGAGACTTCTTTCCTATTAAAAGCGAGGAATCTCGAAGTTTAATTACTAAAAAGTGGATTTGTGATAAAAATTAGTGAACAACTTGAAGAGATGCAATTTCCCTTAACATTTCAATTTTACTTACAAAATTAAAAAGTATAAGTTGGAAAAATTAAGTTGTAAGATCCAAAATTGAAGATTAACTATTCTGGAATCTGAACCATTAAAAATTGAAGAAATTCTAATGAAATTATTTTTACAATAAATGCTGAAAATGATCACATTTTCAAACTGAAACTTGCAATTATACTTTGAAGCTTGAACTCTTCAAAATTGAACAATTTCATACTGTAAATTTTTTAAATTGAACAATTTCAAATAGCAAATTCCGGAAATTGAGCTACTTGAAATTGAAGAATTCGGAACTCGAGATTCTCAACTTTAAAGTAGGTACCGTAAACTGGGGCTAAGCGGCGCATGTGGGGGAAAGTGGCGCACCCTTGTTTCTGCATTTTAGAATGCAATATTTGCTTCTTCTCGGTAAAAAAATATGAAAGCTTGCCACTTACAACTGCATAACTTCAATTGAAAAACGTAAAAGAAGTAATAACGCGTTTAAAATACAAAATTAAGGGTGTGCCACCTTTCCCACATATGCGCCGCTTAGCACCGGTTAACGGTATTCAGTAGATCTTTAAAATTCGATTACTCGTAATTATAAATTATTCTTCAAATCACTTAAAACGGAATCACCTAAATTAAAACAATCTTCAATTCAAAATATTAGGAATTAAACGACTTTCATATAATTTTCAAAGACCGTAAATGTAAAATACTTGAGCCTCAAAAATTGAAAAAGTACAAATCAAAAACTCTCGATTTTGAAGAAATTCAATATTTGAAAAGCATTATTTATTGAATCAGGTCAGTGGAACGGAAGTGATGTTCTTAATAAGTTTCACAACACGAGAGTCTACTTGTCACCGAAGGAAATAATTTACCTTAACATTTCAATTTCAATTGTAAAATCAAGACATGTGAATTGGATGAATTCAAATTGTAAGATCCAGAATTGAAAATGAAACATTCTAGAATTTGAAACATTAAGAATTGAAGAATTTTGAATGGAATAATTTTTACAAGAGATCGTGAAAATTATCAAATTTTCAAAATGAAACTTGCAATTACACTCTGAAGTTAGAATCATTCAAAATTAAATAATTTCAAATTGCAAGTTCCCAAAATTGAACAAATTCAAATTATAAATTTAAAAAATCGCGATATTTCAAATCAAGGAATTCGATATTAAACAATTTGAAATTTAAACGACGTCGAAATTATTTTGAAAAACGTGAATTTAAAATACTAAAGCCTTAAAAATAGAACAATTACAAATCAAAAAGTCTCGATGCTGAGAAAGTTTAATATTTAAAGAGCTTTGTTTATTGAGTCAGGTCACTGGAACGAGAGTGATGTTCTTAATAAATTTCACAACACGAGAGCCTACTTGTCACCGAAGAAAATAATTTACCTTAACATTTCAATTTTAATTGTAAAATCAAGACATGTGAATTGGAAGAATTCAAATTGTAAGATCCAAAATTGAAAATAAAACATTCTGGAATTTGAACCATTAAGAATTGAAGAATTTTTAATGGAATAATTTTTACAAGAAATCGTGAAAATTATCAAATTTTCAAAATGAAACTTGCAATTACGCTCTAAAGCTAGAATCCTTCAAAATTGAATAATTTCAAATTGCAAGTTCCCAAAATTGGACAAATTCAAATTATAAATTTCAAAAATCGCAGTATTTCAAATTAAGGAATTCGATATTAAACAATTTCAAATTTAAACGACGTCGAAATTATTTTGAAAAACGTGAATTAAAAATTCTAAAGCCTTAAAAATATAACAATTACAAATCAAAAAGTCTCGATGCTGAGAAAGTTTAATATTTATAGACCTTTGTTTATTGAGTCAGGTCACTGGAACCAGAGTGATGTTCCTAATAAATTTCACAATACGAGAGTCTACTTTTTACCGAAGAAAACAATTTACCTCAACATTTCAATTTTACTTGTAAAATTAAAACGTGTAAATTGGGAGAATTCAAATTGTAAGATACAAAATTGAGAATGAAACATCCTGGAATTTGAACCATTGAAAATTCAAGAAATTCTAATGAAATCATTTTTACAACAAATCGTGGTAATAATAAAATTTCCAAAATTGAACTTGCAATTACACTTTGAAGCTAAAACCTTCAAGCCTGGATAATTTCAAATTTCAAGTTCCCAAAATTAAAAAATTTCAAATTATAAATTCCAAGAATAGCGTTATTTCAAATTAAAGAGTTCAAAATTCAAAATACTTAAAAAAAGAACAATTATGTACAAATCAAAAGCTCTCGATTCTAAAAAGTTTAATATTTAAAGAGCATTATTTATTGAGTCAGGTCACTGGAACGAAAGGGATGTTCAAAATAAATTTCACAACACGAGAGTCTACTTGTCACCGAAGGAAGCAATTTACCTTAACATTTCAGTTTTACTTGTAGAATTGAAACGAGTAAATTGGAGGAATTCAAATCGTAGGATCCAAAATTGAAAATGAAACATTCTGGAATTTGAACCATAAAAAATTGAAGGAATTCTAATAAAATCATTTTGACAATAAATCGTGATAATTAATAAATTTTCAAAATAAAACTTGCAAATACACTTTGAAGCTAGAGCCCTTAAGAACTTGAATAACTCAACATTGCAAGTTCCCAAAATCAAACAATTTCTAATTACAAATTCCAAAAATGGCGCTGTTTCAAATTAAAGAATTCGAAATTCAACAATCTCAAGTTTAAACGCCGTCAAAATTATTTTGAAAATTTAAATTTGAAATACTTAAGCCTCAAAAATAGAAAAATTACAAATAAAGAAGTCTCGATGTCGAAAAAAATTAATATTTGAAGAGCATTGTTTATTGAGTCAGGTCACTGGAACGAAACGGATGTTCTAAATGAATTCCACAACACGAGAGTCAACTTGTCACCGAAGGAAACAATTGACCTTAACATTTCAATTTTACTTACAAAATTCAAAAGTGTATATTGGAAAAATTCAAATTGTGAGAGCCAAAATTGAAAATTAAACGTGCTGGAATTTGAAGTATCAAAAATTGAAGAAATTCTGTTGAAATAATTTTTTGCAATCAATCGTGAAAATGAACAAATTAGTACTTGCAATTACACACTGAAGCTGGAACCTTCAAAACTGAGAAATTTCAAATTGCAAGTTCTCGATATTGAACAATATCCAATAATACATTCCAAAAATTGAACTATTTCATATTGAGTTCGTTAAAATTGAATTATTTGAAATTGTGAATTTTCATTTGAATTGAACACTTGAGCCCTGAAAATGGAACAAATTACAAATCACTGACTCTCGATATTGGAAAAATTAGTATTTTGAGAGCATTATTAGGACGACAGGGATGTTTTTAATAAATTTCACAACTCGAAAGGCAACTTGTCACTGAAGGAAGAAATTTACTCTGACATTTTAATTTTATTTTCAGAATTGAGAAGTGTAAATTGGAACAATTCCAATTGTGAGATTCAAAATTGAAAATTGAACATGTTGGAATTCGAACCATTAAAAATTGAAGAAACTCTAATGAAATCATTTTCACAATAAATCATGTGAATGATCAAATTTTCAAATTGGAACTTGCAATAACAGTTTGAAACTGGAACCTTTCAAAATCGAATATTTTCAAATCGCAAATTACCAAATGGAACAACTTCAAATTATAAAGTCCAAAAATTGAGATATTTCAAGCTAAAGAGTTCGAAATACAACAATCCCAAATTTAAACTAGGTATGTTCAGTAAGTTTTTAAAATTGAATCACTTTAAGTTGTAATTTATCATTCGAATTATCAAAAACTCTATCACTCAAATTTAAAACATTTAAATTTAAACGACGTCTAAATTATTTTTAAAAATGTAAATTTAAAATACTTAGGCCTTAGAAAAGGAACAATTACAAATCAAAAACTCCCGATATTGAAAAAAATTAATATTTAAGAGCATTATTTTTTTAATCAGGTCACTGGAATGAAAGGAATGTTTTTAGTAAATGTCGAGGAGCATGAATATGCCCCAAATACTATTTTTCCTAATATTTATTTTACCTAAAATCATTTGGCCGTATAGTAATTTCCTATATTTTGTACTTAGCCCACTTGCCAATTTACCTCACTTTAATTTTTCCGAATTAATTTTTTGTACTATTACTTATTCTTCCGAATTACCATTTGTCACAGTTTTTATATTTTGGAATTACTTCTGACATAATTTTTGTTTTGTCGAATTATAATTAAGGCCTTTTATGGAAGAAGAACACATAGGCCTATAGGGGCTTTTTCCGTAAATTGCGTCAAACGACGGGGACATGGCTTTCACATATGTAATACAAAGTATATTTCAAAATTCGCATGTTACGCGAGTTCTAAACATTACAAGGTGAGCGCACCTCGACCTACTGTAGTCGTACTATCTTGTTGTTGATACTACGAATACAACGCGTACAGTGAAATTAACTAGCTAACACGCCGTGCTGCATTATAAAGTGTTCGTAAAAAAAATTATTATTTCTTAATGCGTCAATGTTAGTTAAAAAATAATAATATGACATAAATTAAATGTTGAGTACCTCAGAAAAACATCAAATTTAGGAAAGAGAAAACTTGTGTTTCGGTTGACGTGGTTAAAAGAAGCGAAAAAACGTAAACGGCTTAAGGGAGAATGTTATGTGTCTCATTCAAAAAATGGAAAAGTTAATGTAGGAAAGAAATTTGGCTACATTACAAAGTGTTGTTCCAAAGAATGTCTTAAAGAAGTATGTTATTGATGAACAGGAATCCATTAACAATTCTTCTAGCAAAAGTGATTCAAAAACAGCTCAAGATTCATTTCTTGCTAACTATATGTCGGCACAACCCGAAAAAGATCAACGTCGTCGAACGGTGAATCCGATTTGTGAAAGAGAAAATATCTGGATCTATCATTCGAACAATAACGGATTAAAAACAACAATTTGTCAAAAAAATTTACTGAGTTTATAGAAAATTTCAATGAAAATATTAAGAATAATTCAAAGGAAAGTTAAACCGGGCGATACTTTCGAAGAAAGAAGAGGGAAACACGAGAGCAGACCACACAAATTAGATGATGAAGTTCGAGAATTGATGGGATCTCATATTCACTCTATCCCACACAAGAAATCTCACTATTGTCAGCACAAATGAGCGTTAAACTACTTCAACAATTCTGGTTTTAGCGTAGAAAAACTTTAAAAGTTTTTTTAAAAGTACTTTAAGAAAAAAATTGGAGAATCTCTCAGTTTGAAGAACACTACGTACTTCAAAGCTTCCCGCGAAAAATTCAATTTCAGTTTTCGTCAACCAAAAACCGATGTTTGTGACTTTTGCACAAAATCTTCGAAAAAACTTCAAGTGGATTCTCTTGACTCTTGCAATGCTGACTATGAGACTCATAAGACTAACTACAAACTCTATTTTGAAATGAAGAACAAATTCATTTAACACACAACCACATATAATACCATTCTAGTCTGTGAATTTGACTATGCCCAGAATTCCGCTATTCTACAGATCAACGTTACGTCCCAATTTCACAAACGATTGCTGTGGATAAACGTGTTTAATATCCACATTCAAAATGATAAAACATCTTTTTTGTATAATTCCATGGAAGATGACGCAAAAAAAATGCTGACCCAGTAATTTCTTTCCTGTACGACTGTCGATTGAAAAACCTGAAAGATAACCCTGAAATCAAGACGATCATGCTGCTATCCGATGCTGCTGGTAGACAGAACAAATACTGTATGACGTTGAAATCATCCAGCTGTTTCCTGTGAGGGGATATTTTTTTGGACAACGTGATAGAAACTTCGGCATTATCAGATCTCACATGAAAAATAAGGAGACCATGGAGACAGCAAAAGAGTTCCTCGAAGCAATAGTTCTCTGCAGAAGAAATCCCTGCTCTTCCGAAGTCGTTATGGATCATACTCTAATTGAAAACTGGACTGAGGCTTTATCATTTTTTTTAATGAAGCATTCAACAAGTAAAGGCAAAAGGTTTGCAATTTGAAAATATGTTCAAATGTTCTTCAAATCAAATGGTACTCTTCTCACTTTCGAAAAGTATTAAAATAATTCGCAATTTGTACCTTTCAAGTTTTGGAAAAAAGCTTATCGAAAAAATCGGTTGGAACCCGTGAAACCACATGTTTTGAAGGCCAGCAAAGAGAAGTATGTAAGAAACCTATTCCACTACCTGGATGAAAACAGCAGAATGTGGATAGAGAATATTTTTCAGGCAGCGAAGAAAGTAACTAATGAAGCTAGTGCAGATCAAATTTTGTCATCTGAGGAAGAAGCAGAAGACTGAAAAATGATTAAATGACCAATATTGTGAAAATTACCATAAAGTGCTGGAAAAAATGTTCTAGAAGCTTCTAGAAGCTAAATGTGAGTAATAGTATTAGCGAGATCTTCCTAGCAATTGAAAAACATGAGAACTCATTGTAAATTTTCTTATTTCAAAAAAAACGATATGCTAACTTTTTTAACGATACTATCCCATTTATGGAAAAAGGGCATATAATCAAATTTTTTTCAGCTGTAATGTTGGAAAAGTAACGTGAATGAGTAATCATTTTGCGTATTAATTCTTTAAAGGATAAGTTACTATGCCTATTACAAAATGCAATTTATATATTGTTCAAGTTTTCACGTACTTATACTAAAACAAGAACCCTCCTTAATGTGATAAGAAAACGTAAAAATTATGGCAAATAATGATTAGGAAAAATGAAAATTATGACAAATGGTAGTTCGCAAAAATGCAAAATACTTTAAATACCCTACCGGAAGGAAGTTTCTAAATATTCTTTGGGGAAAAAGTCTGGGCTGTTGGAGGCTATTTGCGGGCTTGATTTAAATAATTTCATCTCTAGGGATAGCTTGAGATATTTATATCTTTTCTTATGACTTTATTTATGGCAGTCGAACCTTCCGGGTACCGAACTACGAGTACAACAGTCACTCAGAATATTTGAGGTCTCACAATTATAAAACCTTCATAACACTCAACCCTTTTGACCCTTGAAAAATTATTATCCATTTATTTAAATGCATATATTCATGTGTGAAAACTTATATATATTCATATTTATATACAGTATTCCTCTGATAGTAGATCTAAAAATGCTATCTGTTTCTACATATCATGTACAGTTCACGAGATACATACAAAATATGATATATTTTTAATTTGTCGAAGAAAATTTCAGATATTTGTAATTGTGAAAATCCGTAGATTCTGATTTTTCAACTTTCGAATTTATAATTGTGAAATTGAGAAAAAAAAATTTAGTTTTGCACTTCTAACATCTGGCCACTGCACTGCAACTTTACTACAAAAGAATCTTTTCTACTTGGTTCCCAAGCGTCAGTCAGATGCTGAGTGGGACCTCTTCTTTCAAGGCAGCCTCTGTAATTCCTTGCTATTCAGGAAAATTTCAATTACATTTACAAAAACAAGTTTATGGGCCTTCAGAAAATTCATGAGCGCTTCTTGGATCTTTAAAAAGTGCTATCTGGGTACTTGTAGAGAAAATCTCAGAAATTTGACTGGTCCTGAGAATATTTAGAGAATTCCCAGTGAATTTGTATCGGTAGGGTAGTACTACAGTATTGTAAAAATTATTTCAAATTATAATTTCGTCAAATGAAAATGATGTTCAATGGTAATTCAAGAATTTAAAAATTATGACAAATGGTAATTTGAGAGAATAAAATTCAGCACAAAAAGTAATTCGGAAATATAAAAATTAGCTAAATTGGCGATAAGGCTGAATAGAAATGACAGCAAATTGCTATTCGGCCAAATGTTTTAGGCAAAATAAATATTAGGGAAAGAAAGAATTTGGGAAATATTCATGCGCCTCATAAATTTCACAACTTCAGAGAAGCTACTAGTCACCAGAGGACGTTTTTACATAGTTGTAGAATGATAATTAACAACACGAGACTGGCGATGCCTGATGCACCTGTTACTCAATAGTTACGGCGATCACAATAGCTTGCTTGGGAACATTTTCCGTAAGAGGCATCTAACCCTTTCCTGGACAACGACCGCGGCTCGTGCGAAGAAAATTCAAGTCAGCTGACAATTGACGTGTGTTTTTCGCGATTCTAAACAAAGAAGAGGTCGAGGTCTCTACTTCTTTTCTACCATTTTTGCGAGATCAGGTCAACCTGAGAAAAGTGAAGAAAAAAATTAGCAATACCTCTGTAATCTTTATATACAAACTAACATGTCTTGACGTTAACCTTTTTCTTAAATAATAAACCTGGAGGAAGAGTATTCACTTTACTCACAAATAATAATGACTCCAAAAGAAGGGTTTCAGTAACATGAAATTATAGTATATATAAGTTATAGTATGTATAAGATGATTATAAGCGAGTCGCATGAATATTCCCCAAATTCCATTTTCCCTAATATTTATTTGACTTGAAATCATTTCACCGAATGGCAATTTGCTATAATTCTCATTAATCCTAATGACCAATTTAGTCAATTTTAATCTTTCCGGAATACTTTTTTGCGAATTTTTATTTTTCCGTATTACCATTTGTCATAATTTTTATGATACCGAATTACTATTCAACACAATTTTTATTTTTCCAAACTGCAATTTGTCATAATTTTTATTTTTCCGAATTATAATTCGTCATAATTTTTATATTTCCCAATTACCTTTCGACATAATTTTCATTTTACTGAATCACAATCTCACATGATTTTAATAATACCTAATTACTACTCAACATAATTTTTATTTTTCCGAAACACTGTGTGACATAATTTTTATTGTTCCGAATAAGCACATAACCTAAAATTCATTTAAACGAAACGCCATCTGTCATAATCCCCGCGTCATCGAAACTGCTTGTAACATGAATTTGATTCGCCCTGAAGTGGCGCCCAGCAATCTGATTGGCTGAATAATACCGCGAAAATCGAATCAGCTAATAAGATATGCCGGACGCCATTTTGGGAAGAATGAAATTTACGTTACATGCAGTTTCGATTAGAGTTGCTGTTGATCTTTTTTATATAAGCCAGCCAGAAGAATAAAGTAATTTTTTTAAATTTTTGAATTAGCGATTTGAAAATATAATAGGAATCTACAAGTTTTCACGATTCCCGGCGTATGTCATTTGTCTAGAAATGTTTAAAAATCCTGGGATTTTACTTTCATCTTGAAGTTGTATCGAAGAGATTTGCAACAGACTAATACTCACAAGGGGAAGGCTTTCTTTGCGACATTGACTTTTTGATAAGACTATCATCAATCGATAGTACGTCATAAATAATTAGGCACTTGTCCCGGCTTCTTTGTAAGTGGGCCCTTGTTTAAGAATTATGAGCGTTTGAAAATCACAGTCGCCGCGGCTGCCAAAGGTCCAACGACTCGCGCGCGGTTGCTTTCACCAAGCGCCGCCGGTGCAGCGGTAAAGGGTCTGCCTAGCGACCACACTGACGCTGGTTCAAATCTTTTTGTCGACATTGTTTTCATATTTTTTATTTATTTTTCGCATTATAAACATGTCAAATAATTTTTTTCATGCTGCTCCGGCGATTCCAATTTTGTTTTCAAAAATAGTTAAATTATTGAGGAATGAATATCATGCAGGAATGTTATACACATCAGAAGCAACGTGTTAAATTTTTTAGCGTAAGAAGAGACATCTGCAGTTAAATTTGGGAAAAATGAGTGTGCGTATTTATTCTGCTTTTTCTGAATCCGGTTTCGGACCCATTGTCACGATTCATGGAAGAGGTGAGAGTGAGGCCAGCTATTCCTGTCGTCAATTTTCATGCATGATATTTATTTCCCAATAATCTTACTGTTTTTGAAGAAAAATTTGAACCAGCGGCAGCGTGGTCACTAGACAGTTGCTTTACCACTACACTGGCGGCGCTTGGTGAAGGCAACCGCGCATGATTCGGTAGACCTCGGACAGCCGCGGCGACCGTGATTTTCAAACGCTGATAATTCTTAAACAAGGGCCGACTTACAAAGAAGCCGTGCACGTGTCCAATTATTTTTGACATACTATCGTTTGATGATAGTCTCATCAAAAAGTCAATGTCGCAGAGGAGGCCTTTCCCTTGTCAGTTGATTCAAATGATCCAAATTTGGTATGAAAATTATAATTGACAAGTGAATATTGACATTTCATGCATCTGTCAAATGTCAATGTTCACCTCATAGCACTTTAGTGGTAATTCACAAATTACCCCCCTAGAAATGAAAAATCTTACTAAGATTTTATAAACTTAGGGTACGAACATACATATAAATGCTCTTAATTAAATAAACGTGCAACCGTAATGACATTAGTTTTAGAAGAGAATATTTTCAATTTTCTAGCAAAATATTTTTATTGTATTAAAAATGAACATAAATGTTTATTTAAATTATTATTCTTTGATCTATAAATTATCGAAATTCTTATTTATTTATCGCAGGCTTCATAGTCTTTTCTCTATTTCCCCATTTCTCCTTTTCCACTCATATGCAAACTGATTGTTATTGTATGAAAATTTAATTATTTTCATGAAAACTCAACAATATCGTTATAAAGGTATCCTATTTGGATGATAATTCAACTGTATGTTTGAAAATTCGATAATTGGGCTGACATTTTTTTTCTTTCTTAATTAAAAAGTTCTTTTTTTGTATGTGAAATTCAACTATTCTGTTGAAAATTCGCCTCTTTAGTTTTTAAATTAATCTCTTTTGGTAAAAACTTCATCCTTTTTGTTTAAAAATGCAACTGTTTGGTACGAAATTAATCTGTTTTGGTTGAGCATTTGACTATTTTGTTGGAAATTCGTCTTTCTTGGTTCATTTCAAATGTTTTTGATTTAAAATGAGAATAGTTTTGATTTAAAATAGCAACTATTATATTTTTCGTTGAGAATACATCTTTCTTGTTTAAAAATTAGACTACTTGGTTGAAAGTTGAACTACTTTGTTGAAATATTATTTTTCGGTCCTAGATTCATCATTTCGGTTGAAAGTTCATTTTTTTTTTGGTTGAAAATTTAACTATTTTTTGAAAATTTGTCATTTTTGGCAGAAATATAATCTTCCTGATTAAAAGTTCAACTATTCGGTTAGAAATTAGTCTGTTTCATTTACGGATTCAACTATTTCGTTGAAAATTTGTCCTTTTTTGTTTGAAAATTAAATTGCTTGGTTAAAAGTGGTACTACCTTGTTTAACATTCATTTTTTTGGTTGGGGACTTGTCACCTAAGTTGAAAATTCATCTTTTTGGTTGAAAATTTGATTATTTTGTTGAAAATTCGTTTTTTTTGCTCCAAACTTAACTTTCTTAACTGAAAATTCACCAATTCCATTTTCGGTTAAAAATTAATTTTTTTAGTCAGAAATCCAACTGTGCTGTTAAAAATTCGTCTTGTTGGTAGAAAATTAACATTCTTGTCCAAAAATTCATTTGTTTGATTGATAATTATTTGGTTTTAGTAGAGGATTCAACTATTTTGATAAAAACTCGCCTTCTTTGTAGAAAATTAATATTCTTGGTCGAAAATTCAACTATACAGTTAAAAATTCATGTATCTTGTTGAAAATTCATCTTTTCGGTAGAAAATTATTCTCTTTGGTTAAAAATGCAACTTTTTGGTTGAACGTCTATTTGTTTTGCTGGAGGATTCAACTATTTTGTTAAAAGTGTGTCGTTTTTGGTTGAATTCAATTGTCTTTGATTTAAAATCAGAATCTATTTTGTTTGAAATATCAACTATTATAATTTTCGTTGAGAATTCATCTTTTTTGTTTGAAAATTCAACTACTTCGTTGAAGGTGGAACTACTTTGTTGAAGAATGACTACGAATTTTTTCAATTCTTCAACTTTTTTGTTCCAAATTCTGTCTTCAGAAAAGTCCATAAACATTCTACAATCGGCAAATAATGAATATTCCAGAAGTGTGTCATATGATTTGTAGAGAAAATATTGAAATATTCACTGTTTGTACAATATATCATTGAAAAATTAATAGATATCGTAAAATTTGTATCGTTTTCATCTTACTTTCAGAACAAAATTGTAGGTATGCTTTGAAGAATCCTTTTCGAAGTCAATTTTCATTCATTCATTTTCAATTTCGATTCAATCAATAACCTTTTTGCATATTTCTTCAATTTAAAGACAAATGTAAATCATTATTTCCCTTACTTTACTTCAATTTAATTTTTTAATTATTATTTAATTATTTAGTTAAATTATTTAAATTTGATTTATTTCAATTATATTTTTCATCTCAACATCTCAAGCCTCATCAATTCCTCTCCAAAGTGACCTTTCATACTCTACTAGTATGTTGTAATTTTTAGGTGAAGAAAAACGTTTTTAATTAAGCAATAGACAATTTTCTTACCACAAGTTTTCATGGAATAATTTAAAATGCTGAATTATTGAAAATTGTAATTTTTTACTGCAAATTTTTCTGAAGTATTTAACTATTATTGCTACATTGAGATTTTTGTAATGATTTGCATCCACAATCATCCTGCAATAGATTTAATTTAATTGCCCTTCATTTCCCCTGACATTTCACGTCTTGAACGGCATCACTATTTCGAGGACATGGGGATTATGACAAATGGCGTTTCGTTCAAATGAATTTTAGATTATGTGCTTATTCGGGAGAGTAAAAATTAGGTTAAACAGTGTTTCGGAAAAATAAAAATTATCTTCAGGCCATGTAATACTTACTGGATCTCTACCTTGCCGACATTTTTTTGCAGCAACTCACGTTTACACGAATTGAGATGTCAAGTTGAAAATCTGAAAAATTATATAAAAGTCACTAAGGAACGTTTGTATGGTCCTCCATTTCTGGAAATTCTCGAAAAAAATTCCAAACATTTTTCAAAACTGTAATTTTATTGTAGTTTTAGAAATTAAGGCCCATACAAACTTGCTTAGTGCCTTTAAATTAATTTTACGAAGTGTCTCGTAATCCCGAAATTCGGGATGAGTAGTCAAATATTTTTCATAAGCTTGGCTACTCGTCCCAAATTTTTGGGACGACCAGTCCATACCCTTTTTCAACTGCCCTAATTTTTCGAAATGACTAGACACAGTCTTCATTTTAATAATTTATGAATTTACAACTCGATAACTCTATTCGCCTGGATGCAAGTTGTTGCGAAAAAAATGTCGGTAAAGTAGGAATCGGATAAGTATAACAGTGCCTTAAATGGTAATTCGGTTTTATAAAAATTAAGACAAATGGTAATCAAGAAGAATAAAAATTTGGTGAATTGGCCATTACAATAAATAAAAATGATGGAAAATTGCTTTTGGGTTAGATTATTTTAGATAAAATAAATATAAGGGAGTATAGAATTTGGGGAATATTCACGAGCCTCATTATAAGCAACATTCTTTCCTTGACGTTATTTTTCTACTCACTAGGGAGTAGAAAGTACTTTCTATTCACACCACTCAAGAAGCGAGTGTGTGGACCTGCTCTACAGACATGAAAATGGGCCGAAATCTTGGGCTAAATTGAATCATGGGTAAATTAAAAATCTTTCTTAGAAACAAAATGTAGCGAAACCTAATAGAGAAAAAAACATTTATTATTACTTGTCACATCAGGAATGAATAAGTTTCCAATCATTTTAGGAACAAGTTCTCCAAATAAGGGACAAACTTTGCTTTGGCAGAACTTCCGAGCATGTCATAATTATCTCTTATCTCATGATTTTATCCTGACAACTAAATTACAGAATGTGAATTGTGACAATTTCAAAGAGGTATAATGTAAGAGGGCTAAATAATATGAAAAGGGGTGTGAATTTAGGTAAATGGGTCAAATAATTACATTTTTATACATAAAACTCCGCTCATAGTGCTTCTGAAGTAAATTACCCAGACAAAACAACTTTCACTGAAAAAAAAGTTTAATCTCAATTATATTTTCTATTTTACATAAAATGAATGATTTTCACAATGCTAGAAAGTTGACATTTAGATTCGATGAAGTATTAGGTTGAAAATTATTATTTATGAAATTTCACTAAAACCTTATAGCTTTAACTTAATGACAAACAGTTACATACATTCTATCTTTTATCAGATTATCAAAACTTGTTTCCGTTTAATCTGTGAAAAAAGAAGATCCTTTTGTAGTTATAAACAAGGAAGAAAAGTTTCATACATATTGAAATAAATATATCATGTATGAAATCAAAGTTAATCAATGTGATTATTAATTAATTAAAATGATTGAAGCACTCAAAAATAATGTTGACGATTTGAGAATCGGATCAACCAATCTAATTAATGATGGAAACTTGACTAACATGCAGACGTTATTTGACTAATTGAACAATTAGTGAATTACGTGACAGGCGTCCTTATCTTGTAAACTCGTTTGAACCGATGCATTGACCTTTTCTGTGCAGAAAAAAGAATCGTGTTCTATTTTCAACCAATTTCCTGACACGAATAACATCACTTTGAAACAAGTTGAAACTTTTCATATCAAAACTGTTTTTCTCTTATTTTTAGACAAGTCACAATAATATTTCTCTTCTTTATGTGTTGCTGTTGAAATTTAATTAACGAATGTTTACTTTTTATTAGAAAATAAAATAAGTAAACTTACCGCTTGCAGTTGTGTATAATCGTTGACATTTGTTTCATAAGTCCATTGGGCACCAACATTTGCACTGCAACGTTCAGCCCCCGTAAAGTCTAATTTTGCCAAAATATTCCTATAGTCACCTTCATTCGTTTGAAATTGTCTGCGATCTTGACTAGATTGATCTTGGTTAAATCTATCTTGACTGAATCTATCTTGATTAAATCTATCTTGGTCAAATCTGTCATTTTGAGGAGGCAAATCGAGTTGGCTTGATACGCAGGATATTAGAAATAAAAGTAGAATTCCAATCTGAAACTGATTATGAAAATTCATGCGTTAGTTAATAAAATTACAGAAAAGGATTAAGACTTGTTATTTGGTTGAAACCGTAATTATTCAATTAATTATAATAATCTTCAAATCCATTCATTCACTTTGTCCACATTGAAGCTCCTATGTTTCCGCTCACTTTCCGCTCACTTTCCGCGTGCTTTTTGTCTCGCGACTTTTCCTATTATGTCAATGTGACAATTTATTAGTATATGCGTCAGATTGCTATCCTATGAAATTCTTTTTTCACTTGAAGATGTTCCTATTGAATGGAAATTCTTCAGTTTAAATTGAAGTATAATATTCTCATCATGTTAGATCGACATCAAAATAATTCTCATCTGACTTTAGGATCATTAAAATTTAAAGTCAGATAGAGTGTATATGCTCATAAGCTGTTGCGATACTGTGAAAAATAGCTGTGAAATAAGCCCAAGAACATTAAAAAATATTGATTATTACGGAAGTTATTGAAAATTAAAGAAAACATTGAAATTTACTCTATTTTTGCTATATCTACTCAAAATATAGACAACTTGGCCTCATCCTGGGCTCACTTAATACATAATTTTGAGAGCATTTGACCCCTTAAAGGGGAAATTTTTAAGCTCTGACATCATTCAAATTAAGAGAACTTAGTCATGAAAAAAGAGGTGGTGGGAAACTTTTACACGGCAGTGTACTTTATAAAACAACAAATCTATAAAATTGAAGAATTTTCGACTTTAAATTTTTAAAATCGATCTATTCCAAAAAAAAGGATTCAAAAGTGCATCAATTTCTATTATACACATTCAATATTGAAAAGTCCTCAATTGCAAATATTGAAAATTCAAGAGTTTTACATCGTAAATCTTATAAATTGAATAAATTTCAATTTTAAATCTTCAAAATTGAACTATTGCAAAAATATGACTCAAAATTACATCATTTTAAACTGTAACTGTAAACATCCTAAATAAATGAATGATCAATTGTAAATCTTGATAATTAAATAAATTTCAATTACAAATCTCCAAAATCAAACTATTCCAAACCAAAAATCCAAAGTTAATGAATCTTTAAGCGAAAATCATGAAATTTGATGAGTTTCAAATCGCAAATTTATACAATTGAATAAGTTTCAACTTTAGATCTTCAAAATTCAATAATTTCCAATTTTGAATCTGAAAAATTAAACTATTCCCAAAAAAGCATCTGAAATTAAATCATTTTGAATGTTAAACATTCCAAATCAATAAATTTTTAACTCCGAGTTGTAAAATTCAAAGAATTTTAAATTACGACTGTATAAAATTGGATAAATTTTAATTTTAAAACTTCAAAATTGAACTACATATTCCAAAACAAATATTCAAAATTAATGAATCTTCAATTGAAAATCATAAAAATTGATGAATTTTAAATTACGAATCTATAAAATTGAATAAATTTCAATTTTAAATATTCAAAATTGAACTATTCCTACAAAAACGCATTTAAATTCAATCATTTTGAACTTTAAACATTCCAAATTAATGAATCTTTACTTGCAAGTCGTAAAAATTTGAGAATTTCAAATCGCAAATTTGTGAAATTGAATTAATTTCAATTTTAAATCTTCAAAACTAAACTATATCGAAGAAACGTTCGAAATTGCACCATTTTCTATTTTACACATTAAATATGAAAATATGAAGGGTCTTCAATTGCAAATATTCAAAATTGAAAAATTTTCCATTGTAAATCTACAAAGTTGAACTAGATGCTTCAAAACAAAGAATAAGAAATTGATGAGCCTTCAATTAGAAATCATAAAAATTGATGAGTTTCTCATTGAAAATATATAAAATTGAATACATTTCAATTTTATATTTTCAAAATTGAATAATTTTCAATAGTGAATCTTTAAAATTAGGCTATTCCAAAAAAAGCATTCAAAATTGAATCATTTTGAATGTTAAACATTCCAAATTAATAAATCTTGAATTGCAAGTTGTAAAAATTAAAGAATTTCAAATTGCGAGTGTATCAAATTGAATAAATTTCAATTATAAATCTTCAAAATTGAATAATTCTCAATTCTAAACCTTCAAAATTGAACTATGCTGAAAAAATGTTCAAAACTGCACCACTTTCTATTTTACACACTGAACATTGAAGAGTCTTCAATTGCAAATATTCAAAATTGAAGGAATGTACATTGCAAATCTTCAAAATTAAAGTACATTTTTCAAATAAACGCACAAAATTTATGAATCTTCAATTGAAAATCGTGTCAATTGATGAATTTCAAATTGCAAGTCTATAAAAATGAATAAATTTCAATTACAATTTTTCAAGATTAAATGATATTCAATTTTGAATCTTCGAGATTAAACTATTTCAAAAAAAACATTCCAAATGATATCATTCTAAACTTTAAACATTCCCCAACAATGAATCTTCAATTGTACATCTTAAAAATCAGATAAAATTTCAATTTTAAATCTTGAAAATTGATTAACTTTCAATTTCAAATCTTAAAAATCGAACCGTTCCAAAACACACAATTAAAATTGATGAATCTTCAATTGAAAATCATAAAAATTGATGAATTTTAAATTAAAAATCTATAAAATTGAATAAACTTCAATTTTAGATCTCAACAACTGGATAATTTCAAATCTTAGACCTTTAAAATTCAACTATTCCAAGAAAGGCATTTAAAATAAAATCATTTTGAAGTTTGAACAGTCAAATGAATGAATCTTGAATTGTCAGTCGTGAAAATAAAAAAATTGTAAACTGCGAGTATATAAAATTGTATCAATTTTAATTTTAATTCATCAAAATTGAATAATGCTCAATTTTAAATCTTGCAAATTGAAATATACCAAAAAAAAAACATTGAAAATTGCACGATTTTCTACCTTATACATTAAATATGGAAAAGTCTTCAATTGAAAATATTCAAAACTGAAGAATTATCCATTGTAAATCTTCAAAATTTAACTACATATTCCAAAAAAACGTTCAAAATGACATCATTTTTTATTGTAAATATTTCAAATTGATGAATCTTCACTTGGAGATTATAAAAATTGATGAATTGTGAATGACAAATCTATAAAATTGAATAATTTTCAAATTTTAATCTTCGAAATGAAACTATTAAAAAAAAACGTAAAACATTGCGCCAATTTTTATTTTACAAATTAAATATTGAAGAGTCTTCAATTGAAAATATTCAAAATAGAAGAACTTTCCATTGTAAATCTTCAAAATTGAACTACATATTCCAAAAAAACGTTCAAAAATACATCATTCTAAACTACAAACATTCCAAATTTATGTATCTTCAATCGTAAATCTGAAAAATTTTCGAATCTTTAATTGTAAATCTTCAAGATGGACCTATTTCAAGAAGATGTTTAAACTTTCTTGATTTTCAAATATAAACATTTAAAATTTAAAAGTTGCCGATTAAAAGTAAAGTTGAAATTGTATGAAAACCGAATTACCTATTTTGGCATTTATTTCAATTCATGAATATTATTAATTATATTCTATAGTTACTTAAAATTTAAGCATATATTCTAATTCGATATTTAGGCAATTAAAGTAGAAAAATAACATGTCATAAGCGCACGTAGCGCTCTATTATTGCTAGTTATGGAATATTTCAAATTATGTAATCCATGTACAAAGCTAATCCAAAATTTTTGAACCAGTATTACTTGATTTATTTTTGATTCGCTTACTAAATTATCATAGAACAGAAAAGCGTATTTCAAAAAAGATAATCAAATAAAGTCAAGTTCTGGATTGTATATCGATTTTGTGAACCTTAAATAAAAGCCAATGTCCTTTTCCGTAATTCTCACACCTGCAAATGTCAGTGGTACGAATCGATAAAGCCTTATTTAGTTAATATATCGTGTTCTGGAGGGACCAAACAATCAAATTTCTAAATTGTTTTCGATCCCCTCCACAAGCATACTAATTCAATATTTATAGTTCACTGAATTAGGAAAACACGAAAGGGGAGCTACGGGCTATTCAGTATTCATTTATTATGAATGTGTCACATTAGGTGTCTTGAGTTGGATTATTATGTACGTATAGTGAATGGAATCTAGTCGATTCTAGTAAAACAGCACATATTAAAAATAAACTGTCATAAAAATAGACATAATAAATGGTTTAATATATACTTTTAGAAAGAGAGTTATAAAAATATACTTTGATAAGAATTGTGAAACAAGAATCACTTCGTATAAAACCTTAATTATCACAAATCTTACCTGTGTTTTTCTTGAACTTAATTAGATAAGTGGTCTATTTAATGGACTGTGAAACTACTAAAAAATTACCTATTAAGCATTGCACTTAGTTACGTTTCTTGTAGCTGTAATTACTCTACAGCAGAAAAGATTCGTCATTCAACAAGAAGACTAATTGGAAAATGTTTAGAGTTTAGCTTCATTTGATCAAACTTTTCTCAATTTTGTAGTCATTTTCTAGAAATAAAATAAAAAAGAAGAATCAGAGGTCAGGCTATGGAGCGTCAAAACTGTGACACAGAAGAGGATATGTTAGACAATCGCGTTGTAGGTGGCGACATTATGTTCGTAATTAGGAAACTAAAGAATGATAAGGCTGCTAGTGTGGATGGCATTACCGTTGAAATGATTAAGAGCGGTAGCGGGTATTTTTTTGTGTGGCTGAGCAACTTCATGAATATGTGTGCTATGAAAGGTGAAATTCCAAATGATTGGAGGAGGGGGATTATTGTTCCACTCAACAAGGGAGAGGGTGACAAAGGTGACTGTACTAATTATAGAGCGGTTAGCCTATTAAGTACCATGGGTAAAACATCTACCAAAAAATTTATTAGTAAGGTCATGGGAATGATTAAAGAAAGGATCTGGGAAGTCCAAAGATTTATGCCAGCAAGATCATGTGCGGATCAGATATCTAGCTTAAGATAGATCATAGGAAAAATCTGAGATCAAACAAAAAAGATTTCTGTGTATTTGTTGATCTGGAAAAAGTTTTTGATAAGGTGGATAGAACTAAACTTTGAGAAGTCCTGAAAGAGTATAGAGTGAATGGTTCGCTTCTAAAAGCAAGTAAAAGGTAATGAAAGGTAGTGAAGCAAGTGTAAAAGAAAATGGACAACAGAGCGATTGGTTTGATATCAAGCACAGCGTTAGGCAAGGCTGCGTTATGTCTTCCTGGATCTTCAATATATACGTGGAGAAATATCTAAGAATTGCTCTCTTAGATGAAGAAGGTGTTGATCTCTGAGCAGTAAAACTTCGTGGACGGGCGTTTGCAAATGATAAGATTGTTACGGCAAAATCAGTTTGGATCATAAGATTAACGTGAATAAAACAGAAATTATTGTGTTTGAAAAAAGGGATGCGGAAACGGTATACAACATTGCCTCAAACGAAGAGATGAAAGAACAATTTGGTGATTTCGCGTATCTTGGAAGTTTATTTACTGCTGACGGAAAAATAGGTACAGAGACATCCAGACCTACAAAAGAAGGTAGAAAGATTATTGGCAGTATAGAATCTATTACTAGAAGTGAAAATTTAACGAATGAAGCTGAAATTGCAATATATGCTTGTACCCACTGTGCAGTGTGGTATCGACATTCCAATTTGCCAAAAAAAGGATGAGAGTAAAGTGAACATATTCGGCATGCAAAGGAGTCATTTTCAAAATTTTGAAAGTCATTCTATGTCGAAGTGAAGAGTAAAAGTATGATAATAGTATACCTTTGGATGAAAAATTAGTTTTATTTGTTCATGAATTACGTAGAAAAAATAGAAATTATAATTCAAAATGTCAACATGATGCCATGATGACATCACACGTGTGATGTCAGAGGTCATGCGTAAGCCTGTATAAGCTGTATAACAAAAAGAATTTCTTTGGAAAACAGAGAAAAATCGAACTTATCATTAGTGTTTTGTGTATGGGTATTAAAACATCAGTACAAAAACGCTTTCCAAATTATTTATATGTGTCCCAAACGGTTTAAAATAAGAAAAGTGGTTTGAAATGATGCGACGAGACACAGAGAATACCTCTCTAGCTTCGGTTATATTTTCTTGCAAAGATCATTTTAACGTCAGTATTGTTAATTTTTTTGTAAAGAATAGTGTTATTGATTATTATTCTGATACAAGTAAGTGGGTGATCTTATTATTAACCATAATTTCTGCTATTTTTAGGTAAACGAGGACATGTGCGTTTTCTAAGCTCAAACCATGCAATATTTATCTCAAAATTTATATTTCAACAGTAATTAATTTTTCAATAATTATTTCTTAGCGAATCATAGTTTCAAATAATGCAACATATGTAATTAGGTCAATTTAACTGAAACCATTAAATATTCTTAAACGGTTTCATATAAATATTTACATATACATTATTTTGTATATAGCTATATAAAGATAAACAAGAATTGAACTACACTGAATGTATTTTTCAATTATTTTGATGAAGAAGATGTAGCTGCTCACAAGAATTAATTATGATTGTCACGTGTATATTTTGAGGTACATTATTGATATTTTATTGATATTGCTTAGTTATTGAGGTGAGAGAACTCACAATCGAAGACATTTGTACAAAAAGATTTCTTAAAAAGCCTACTTATCCTTTTTTCCTTGTACTATCCACAACAATAAATTTGCGAGGACATATGTGTTCAAAAAATTAATTATTGTTCAAATATGAGTATTAAGATAAATATTGCGTGGTTTGAGGTTAGAAAACTCACAGTCTCTATTCATACATGAAAATAACAATAACTAATGTGAATATAAAGACACTTGTGTTATGAAAATCATTTATAATGCTATTTATTTACAGAAGAATCAGGAAATTCCTATGCTAAAGTGATCTTTGCAACAAAATCTAATCGAAGTTAGAGAGGTGTTCTTCTTGTCACGTCGCAGTATTTCAAACCACTTTTTTCTTTGTGAAACTGATGAATTTACAGTTCGGTGAAGTCTGATGAAGCTTCAATATATGTCGCCATATTCTAACAATTAAATTTTGAAAAAATCGCTTTGGATAATAATTTTAATATCAGTCATTCATTTCCTGTATGCAACGGTATGGGACTTGAATGACCTCTGACAATCTCGCACGCCATCTAGCCGATCAAAACTCGTAGAAATCACGAGGTCTTTAAGCATTGTTACGCGTCTTCTTTAATTATTATTATAATTATTTAAAAGGGTCGAAATCATTTTTTGACAAAAAATTTGAAATTTGTAATAAGTGGGTCCTCAAAGAATATGGTATAGAATAATCAATCATTGACTGTCAAGAGTAAAAGAAACTTGCTGAGATAGTTCGGTCATGTTGAGGAAATGAATGAAGGACGTTTAACGGATTAGGTGTATTCAGGTGAGGTGAGTGGTAGTGTACCCAGAGGTAGACCGAAGAAAGAATGGTTGAAATGTGTGAACGAGATTCTAAAGCGAGGAGATATAAAGAGTCGTATAAACACAGGAGCTTGCATGAATAGACGTATGGATATAAAGGAAGCAGGAGATGTATGCAGGGATAGGGTTGTATGGAGAACAATTGTTTATAAGAAGAAGAGTGACATCTGAAATGAAAGATTTTGGACTCTCATGGGCCCTTGTGAAAACCTTTACTTAGTGGATGGGATTGGGATAAACAGCATGGATCTAACTATGAGTTTATCAGTCAGTTTGAGTATTTGTGTGTGAATCGTCATGTATGCTGGCTCTGTGAACGCTTAATGGTATAATAATAATAAAAAATAAATAGAATAGAGGAATTGTTGCAAATTGTGTACTTTTCTTGAATAGAATATTGTTCTTACAACAGACTTGCAGATTTGACTGATAGTGTTTAAATTTCTATAAGGGTTATGAATGAAATTCAACTTTGCGTGTGACTATTAACAATACTGTGAGGATAATGTGATTTGAACAATGGTTGTGTAAGTGAGGATAAATTCACATTCATTTACTAACGTTGCTGGCCTCCGGAAAGTAGATTAATACGTCGCATCTTTAGAAAGTATAATCTTACAGTAACTTCATATTTCTCAGATAATTTTCCAACTTTTCATTCTCCATTTGTAACTCTTGTAATTAATTTATGAATTATTCCTAATTGAAATTATAGGTTTGACAACAAATTTTCTGGTGATTCTACTTAAATGTTAGTCAATACCTATTCTGAAATAACTGTTATTTATATCCATAATTCAATAAAATTAGACAATAGATAAAAATTTACATACTTATTATTTAGTTAATGACACGTTTAAGAAGCAACTCAAACATGAATTCATATGGGAATTTACAACAACCTTGCCCCACTCGAAGAGAATTTCGACATCAATCTTTTGTTTCACCATCAGTAGTCTTTTTAAATTTATTATCCATAAATTTAGCAAACAATTCATTCCCGGAAAATGAACAAACGCGTGTCATTTTTATGGAAATATTTTATGACTTTTGCTTGTTCAAAAACATGGTTTTAAAAATACAACTTAGAGCGCAAGTCAAACATTATGAACTGAACATCACAATTATTTCTAAAGTAGAAAATCGAATTTCTCAATTAAGAAGCCAATTCAAAAATGTCTGTTCATTTTTCAAAAATTAAGCGTATAATTTGTATGAATCACAAGGTTAATAAAAATGGTATGAGCAATAAAGAGTCAATTATGAATTGCATATTCAATATTAGCCTATTACTCAATAAAAAAATGTACAAGAGCAAGTTCACATGCTACGTAATCAAAAGAATGTGTCACGTAGGAAATGAACATTCACTTTTGCGTCCTCATTAGTTTCCCTGTAAACAATTCCGATATCAATTACATTGGCATGTCACTATGATTTCATGTGGTGTGAAGAATCAAAAAGAGATTTTTATTTTTATTCAGTTATATATTAGAACTGTATAAAGAAATCTGTTCTATAATTCCAGGGTTGTCATCAAAAGAAGTGAATAAAACTGTACAGTCTGCACGATGATTATTTGTTTTCATTACACTTTTTCTGCCTTTGTCAAATGAATTATTTTTGCTCTAGTATCGAAGCTGATTAAAAAATTGGGTTAACGTCTTTTACTATTAGTTATGAGGTTTATTTTATTGTGGAATAAATCACTGGTTTTAAATTAAATATAGCAATTAGAATTCAAGGTAAACCTTTAGATTATAACTCTCTTTAATGTATCTTTCTTACGGTCTATAAAGACAAGAAATTATTTTCTGCAAGAATTTTGTTATTTTCTTGTTGCAAGATAATTCTGCGAAATTAATACCTGATTTTTCGAAAGGATGAAGGATGATATCTTATGAAATGATATGCATATATGAAATATATCTTGTATAACAGAAGTAAAAATTGAAATAATTCAAGGATGCTTTGAGCTTTGTAAAATTACATCGGCAATATTGAATCCTATCGGTATACAGAATGTATTATGGAGTATTATGGTATGCCCTTGGGAACAAGATTGCATTGTTTTGATGCAAATTGCACTTAATGTCGTCAATGTCAAATAAATCTAAACTGTTCTTAGAGAAACGTCATGAAATTCAGTTAAACCTCCCATAAACTCATCAAATTTCAAGTGACAGAATAATATGAAAGTGTTTTTAATTCTTGCACATAGAATGTAAATCTGACCTAAATTAAAAAATCACTTTACTATATATGAATCTATTAAATATGAAGGTTCTACTAAACTAACGTAGAATTTTGTCAATAAAGAAGAGCATGTCAAAATAAATTGCGTCAACTAATAATTCAGGTCCAGGTTTATAAATTATTCAAAGCTGTGTAGTTTGTTATTCAGATGTAATATTTGTCTTTTATAAAGTATACATTTCATTTATTGATACCTGCTCCACGAAACGGAAATTTTTTTACAAATGCAGTCTCATTATCTATTTGAAAATTGAAAAAAGTTTACTTAAAATGGTTAGAAAAAAATTAAGTAAGTAAAGCTATCGGTACGTGCAGTATTCATGCTTGAGTGACTTGAGTTACATGAAAGAACGCCAAATGGAATTACTATCGCGTGTCCCGAATCCTTTTTATAATGCTTTTATCAAGGTTAATTTTGTGTTTTTGAAAGGTTATGATGTCAATTGATCCTCAATTATTAGCGAAGACACTGTTGATAGTGGTTTTCAACTACTACTTTTGTTTCAAATTTTAAAAAAATTATCAGTAGCCAATCTTATTTTTTGTTGTAGACTAAATATTGAATCTAGATGCTTTTAGACAGTTTGCTATAAGTGATAAAGTTATATAAAAATATTTTCATAATCAGAAGTCGAAATTTAATCAAATTATTTCTTTGATGAGAAATAAAGAGTATTTCATCAATTTTTATAAATGATTCTCCGCAAGAGCGAAACACCTTTTTGTATAATAGTCGGTACGGTACACTTAAAAAAAGCTAAGATTGTTAAGAAGGCATGAAAATAGGTATACAGGTATGTGTTCTCCTTTTGACATGAAAAAGTTTGAGGGTAGGGCGCAAAATAATTTTCAAAATTTTTTTTCAAAAAAGCGAGCTTTTTTTGAAAATCCGCTATTTTTTTGAAATAATGTTGATAATTGACATTTTCTTTTTGATTATCGTGGAAGACTCCCTAAACCTTCTAAATCCGACAAAAAATTGAAAGAACTCAGAAACTAACAAAATGGCGGCTATTTTTTGAAAATCAAAGTTTTTAGCTGTTTCGAAAAATGTCCGAGATACGGGAAAAATGTTCAAAGTAAAAATAGTTTTCATGGAAGAGATATACAAAGAGTTCCTCCCCCATTTTTTCATATTTTGAATCATTTTTTGAGTACGGTTTTTAAGTGAGAATACGCACTTTTGAAAGTACGCTAAAAACGGTTCAAAATTTTGAAAAATGTTCAAATAACTTTTTATAGGTCTCTTTGAGAGGAACAATTTTTACTTGTAATTTCTTACCACATCTAGCATGTTTTAAAAAAAAAATCTTTTTAAAGAAAAATAGCCACCATTTTGTTATTTTTTTAGTTTTTTCCATTATTTCACATTTGGAAAGCTGAGGGAGCCCTTCATAATAATAAAAAAGATAAAGTCAATCATCTCTATTATTTTGAAAAATTCCAGATTATTCAAAAAAATGCCCGTTTTTTTTTTAAATAAAAATTTTCAGAAATTGTTTGGACCTTCTTCCTAAAACATTTTCAAGGTCTAAAAGAACACATAAACAGACTTTTATGCCTTCTGAACAATTTCTTCAACAATTTCAGTTGGGAGAAATACTCAAAATTCAATTATTCCTTTATAACTTTTTGAACAGATTTGCAGTTTTAATGCATATGGGTCATTCCCAAAAAGTTTTGAAGTTTGGACTATGATTTTTTTTAATGGAACTTTAAAAACCTAACTACACTATTTTTTTTATCATTTCATACCCAAAATAGAACGAAAATACCAATTTTGGAGATCAAGAATCATATTATATGTAGCCTATGAAAAAGTTATCGCAGAGTCATCAAGTGTCACCAAGTGTGACATCAAAATTTTAAATTATTCAAAAAATATCAGGAGTGTAGCCAAAAAATTTCAAAAATACTGAAAAAATGTCTTTCCGCTCTTCATTTGGCAGTGCATCCACATTTTCAATTCTCTCCTCAATTTAGTAGGAATCAATAAAACAGTCACCGAATTTACTAACTCGGAAATCTTACGATGCACATTCTTCAAAATTTTGTTTACTTATGAACAATTAGAACTAACGTGAAAACGTACACAGGAATGAAAGTAATAATTTTGTTTTTGATTTTTTAAAGTCATTTTTTTCGAGTACTATTCTAAAATATGAGTGTCACCAAATGGGAACAAAACTTCGGAGACATACTTCTAAGCATATTTAATCTACTTCAAACCTAAAATATTTATCTCTATTCATAATTTTTAAATTCCTTAACCTGACATAAATCATTTGAACAAGCATAAATCATTCAACAAATTTATTATATTATTAATTTCTCAATTTTTGTGTGCGAACTTGTATTTGGAGACATGTTACTGAGTGGGAATTTAAGTTATATTTGAATTTCACATTTATAAACAAAAACAACTAAATTTTTGATACTTCGCTGAAAACTAATCCGATGTAAGTACTTTACCCTAGTGTTATCCAAAAAATTTATTAAATCATGAAATGGTAACGTAATTAATATTTAATGGGCATGAAGGTATTGTACAGAATCTGAAAGTTTTAATTTTTTGTAAACATTCTAATTACTTATAAAATTTGATAAAAGTTTCCGAATAATAGCAAAAAACGGAAAAATCACAAACAAATTCCACCATAAGCTACTATTTTTTGCTATAATTCGGACACCTTTGAAGAACAAGTAATTACTACAGGAAATTATGGTACCACTTACACGAATCCTTTCCAAAACACAGCAGTCCTTATCTCAAATTATCTCTTCAAAGAATGAAGACAGAAAACATATCTTTAAATACTTAGGAAGTTAATGAAATTTTTCCGGGAATAAGCTCTTTATAAAAATAACTATCCATATTAAACCCGCGCTGCAGCGCGCGGGAATATTGCATTGCCAATGAATAATAAACAAATAGAAAACAAGATTAATGTGATTCCAATTTTAAATTGTACAGTTTAATAATTTAAAGAAAAAAACAGTAATTTGAGAAGAGTTGAGTTTGGAATGTTTTAAGATATTTAGTTTTTAATGCTTTTTCGGAATTAGAGGCTATAAATATGGCACTACACAATTTTTTAGCACTTCAAATTCAACGTTTGTCAATAGCAAACGCTCGAAATTTAGAAAAGTTCCATTTTCAAGTTGTAAAACAATTTTTAGTTTTAAATGATTAATACTGAAGTTATTTAAGTTATTGAGCTTTAAAATAAAAATTTCTCAATTTTTATAGCTTACAATTGTTTAAGAAAGTACATTTTGAAGTATTCTTTTCTACAGTTTGTTTAATATCAAAGATTTCGAATTGGGATTTATTAAATTATTCAAAGTTTTTGATTACAAATTTTTCAATTTCAAGCCTTTTGATTTGTACCTGCCTACGATCTTCTGATTCACCCTTAAATATTATCCCTCCATCAATTTGCCATATATTTTTATTGATTTTTGGCAATTTTTCTAACTTCAACTTCATCTCTAAGTTCTGGGAAGTGTTTTGAAAAAGCGGAATCCTAATATAAAGCTTCACCTGCTCTCTTTAAAATGAACTTAAGAAAACAAGAATTTCAAATATATGGGATTCAAAATTTTATAAGCGTCTCAACCACTATTCAAAATAATTATTTTTATGTTCATCTTACGATAAGTTGCCTTTAAAAATATAGGTATTTTCAAATACGATTGTTTAACATCTAACAATCAAAACGTTTTTAAATACAATATAAATGCAATTCAACAAATCTTTTGTCACCGATAAAATCGAATACAACCCTCTGAAGCAGCGTCACACAATATCCGTCAACTTGCCAACACAAAAGACACTTCAAAAAGTTTCTTTTCTCAACAGCGATGCACATGGACCATCTATCATGCCTCACACAATCCTCTGAATAAATTGAATAATCCCTTATCACTTTCAGCACTTAATAAACTTACAATTTGCCTTCGCTGTGCCACAAGGACCACGAAGACCGGCCGGTGGAGCACCTCCATGAGCACCACCCCTAACGAACGCCCCGAAAACAGTAGAACAAGTCCGTACACTACGAACCGTTAGACAAAGGAATGACGTCTTCCCTAATAAAACTCGAATCGACTTGGGTCGATCAATCGCGCTCACACTTCACCACGCTTTGCCCGTAGAGTTACTACAAGTTACTAAAAGCTTCGTAGGTCCGTACATATACATTTATCCCTGCGAGCTATGTCGAACGACACGGAGGTCATCCATGGAGTGGGGATACACCTGGGTTGTCGTCGCCGAAGAAGTGTGCGAGGGAGTAGGAGGACCAAGGAGGACGCCAGAGGTAGCACAAGAAGTATAGAAGAAAAAGAAGAAGCATAAAAAAGGGGAGCGCCATTTTACGCGAGACAAGGAGGTAAGGCCACATGGTGGCCTCCGATTGCAACACCCGTACCCGTATGTTCCCACGTTGACAGAGGAACTCGTCGGTCTTTCAATGTTTCAATGTTTCAATCAGGCCCCACAAGCCTCAATACATTTTCGAGGGACAAAGTTTCTTAGCGACTCCGATACGAGGTACTAGTGAATGTCCGCTGGGGACACCACATTTGTCCTCAGCACAAAGAAATGTGTCGTCAATTATGAGACAAACACAAATGGGCTGTAAATTACCATAAAGAACGCTGTTCTGAAAACGTATCAAAAAACATTTGAAACGCAAATATAAATTATTAGAATAAGTGCTAAAAGGCATAAGACACACTTTTAACACTATGACGTACACTTTTGACATTAAAAAACATTATAATCGTGATAAAAAAATATTAGAATAAGTGCTGAAAGGCAGTAGACACACTTTTTACACAATGTCACATGCTTTCAACATTAAAAAACAACGAATAATATTAAAACCTGACAAAAAATTATGGGAATGAGTGCTAAAAGGCATTAGACACACTTTTAACACCATTACACACACTCTCAAAATTGAAATACATTGAAAACGTGATAAAAAATTATTAGAATAAATGCTATAAGGCATTAGACACATTTTAATATTATGACACACACTTTTAACATTAAAAAAACCAAAAAAAAAACATTGAAGGCGTCATAAAAAATTATTCATATGGGTGCTAAAAGGCATTAGACACATTTTTTAAACCATGACACGCACTTTTAACATAAAAAAGGAAAAACATAAAAAAACATTATGAAAGGGATGAAAAATTTTCAGAATAAGTGCTAAAGGTATTAGACACACCTTTAACACCATAAAACACACTTTTAACATTAAAAACTTCAGAAACGTGACTGACAATTATTAAAATAAATGCTATTAGGTCTTAGACACACTTTTAACATTAAGAAAAATTAAAAACGTAATGAAACATTAGCAGAATAAGTGCCAGAAGGCATTAGACACTCTCTGAACACCATAACACGCACTTTTAACATGAAAAAAAACAACAAAAAAATTATAAACGTGATGAAAAATTATTAGGATGAGTGCTAAAGGTATTAGACATACCTTTAACACCATAAAACACACTTTTAGCATTAAAAACTTTGGAAACGTAATTGAAAATTATTAAAATAGATGCTATGAGGCTTTAGACACACTTTTAACATTAAAAAGCATTAAAAACGTGATTAAACATCAGAAGAATGAGTCCTAAAAGGCATAAGACACACTTTGAACACCATTACACGCACTTTTAACATGAACAAGAAAAAACAAACAAAAAAAATTATAAACGTGATGAAAAATCATTAGCATAAGTGCTAAAAGGTATTAGACACAGTTTTAACATTAAAAACATTGTAAACGTCATTAAAAATTATTAGAATAAATTATAAAAGGCAATAGAAACACTTTTAGTACAGCAACACATACTTCTAACATTAAAAAACATTGAAAACTTCACTAAAAATTATTAGAATCAGTGCTAAAAGGTATTGGACACACTTTTAGCATCATGACACGCACTTTCAACATCAAAAAACATTAAACAAAAAAATAAAACAAAAACATTAAAAAGATGATCAAAAATTATTAGAATAAGTGCTAAAAGGCATCAGACATACCATTAACACCACGCTGTACACTTTTAAAATTAAAAAACAAAAAAAATGATTGAAAACGTGACCAAAAATTATAAGAATGAGTGCTAAAAGGCATTAGACACACTTTCAACACCGTGACGCACACTCTTAACATCAAAAAATATTGAAAACGTGATCAAAAATTATTGTAATGAATGCTATGAGGCATGAGACATATTTTTAATACCATGACACACACTTTTAGCATTAAAAAATATTGAAAAAATGGTTAAGAATTATTAAAATAAGTGCTAGAAGGCATTAGACACACTTTTAACACCATGACGTACACTTTTAACATTAAAAAATATCAAAAACAAAAAAACAAAACAAAAACTTTGAAAAGATGATCTAAAATTATTGGAATAAGTGCTAAAAGGCATGAGACACACCTTTAACACCATGACGTACACTTTTAACATTAAAAAACAAATCAAATTATTAAGAGCATAATCAAAAATTATAAAAATGAGTGCTAAAAGGCATTAGACACACTTTTAACACCACGACACACACTTTCAATATTCAAAAACATTGAAAACGTGATTAAAAATTATTAGAATAAATGCTATAAGGCACTAGACACACTTTTAATACTAGACACGCACTTTTAACATTAAAAAGCATTGTACGTTTGTATTGACGCCAATTGAGGGGCTGGATTCTATAAGCGACTATAATTTTTCCTACTGAAGAGCGTTGGTCCCTGGAAACTTTTCAAACAAGTTTCGGATTTTACTTTTAAAAGTACATATTACCACATTAATTGCGCATCTCTTTTCTCAAATCAAAATAGTCATAGCTTTTGCCGTCCACGAAGTAAGCCCGAAAAACCTGTTTTTTAGAAAACAATTTTTTTCTCTTTTTTGACTTCAACTCGCCATAATTCGAACAATTCTCGGAATTTTTTCATGAAATTTACAGAAAATATCCTTAATGATATTCCACGACTAGTCGAGTAAATAATATATAAGCATTTTTGTTCAAACAAAAGTTACAAATTTTTACATGAGACATTGAATAAATTATGCATTCATATTCTCAAGTTTTTCGAGTGAAAAAGTTGTTCAGAAAGGTATAAGTATATTTTCTATGAAAAAGAATATTCAAAATAAATCATCAATAAGAAGTGATGCAGGTTTTATGTCGGTCGCACGCACAGTGGTGCAAATCTGGAATTAACTATTCAGAAAAGTCTACAGCTTTCACTTTTCAACCCATTTTGGAGGGTTTTCTTCAGAAGTAAAGAGCATTAAATATTAAATTCTTAACAAACGTACAAGGTGATATTTATGAATTTAATAAATTTTAGCCTTTTTTTTTGGAAAACAAGGTTACATAAAGACTACTTATTTAAGTATTTATTACTTACTACTTATTACTTTTTTTTGGTACTTATTTCAGAGATTAAATAATTTGTTTATTGTACAATTTTCTTCTTATAAACAAATTTCATGAACAAATAGACAATTTTTCTATTTTCCTCATGAAATATAATTATTTGCTATCTGATGTGTATCAAAGTATCTTATCAAACTTACTTGCCAACAGGTTAAAAATTACCATTCATTTTTGTTATAAACAATTTAAGTTAACAAGTAGAAACTTTTCATCCTTTTTCAACGAAATTTCTTTTTCCATCTTATATGTATCATAATGGTTTACTAGACTAACTAGACTGCATATTATTGTTTACGCTTAATATTTAGCTTTGTCATAAATAATTACACTTAATAAATAGGCAATTTCCATCCTTATTCACAGAAAAATTCTTTGTCGCCTAATATTTATAGAAGAAGCTTCTCATGCATGATAAATTCCAGGAAATTGTTAAACCTTAAAATTTAGGTTTGTTATGAATAACTAAAGGTAAAAAATAGGAAATTTTCATCCAAAATTTGCGGAAATAACTCTTTCTCATCTTATATGCATCAAAATAGTTCCAGATGCTATTTCGATGGATATGAGATATAGAATTATTTTCTATCTCAAGATGTGGATGGAAATTTTCTATTTTTTGAACTAAATTATTTATAACAGAGCTAATGTTAAGCAATAACAATTTTCTGAAGCTTAGTAAGTCTGCGAAACAATTTCGATAGGTATAAGATGGAAACTAATGTCTTTCCCAGGAAAATAGAAGTAATTGTTCTATTTGTTAACTTGAATTATTTACTACAGAGCTGAATGTTGGGCGTGAACTATTTTATGGAGTTCAATATGTCTAAGACGCTACTTTGATAGGTAATGAATCGCATAGAACTCTTTTCGTGAAAAAGTGAGGAAATTGTTTATATGTTTATAAAATTTGTTCGCAATGATAGAATTTCACAATAAACAAATTATTTGCTTTCTTGGTATGCTTAGGTTGTAATTAAAATTGATTGCAAATATATCTATAAGGGTTGAGAGCTGAGAAAAAAATGATTTTTTCAAATATACAGTGTGCGTGCGAGTTTACTTCAAAAACGGAAAAGCTACAACTTTTTTGTTTCCAGGAAAAAGTTGAGGAATTGAATTTCATACAAAAGTATGTACTTTTGATATAAAAATTTGAAACTTGTTTGAAAAGTTCCCAGGAGCCAACACCTCACAGTGGGGCAAAAAAAACTTCCGTGGACAAATTCATTTTCAGAAGACAATTATAATTCAAATTGAATGCTTTTTCTTTACATGAAGCCTGATGAAATTCCACATTGAACAGTCATGGCGGATTTTTGAAGTTAATTTTTTTTATTCAATAACAAGAACGAAAGAAAAATTTGACTTTTGAAATGTACTAGTTTTCAAAAAATAGTTGGATTCATTTCAAAATACCTACAAAGCATGAAGAAACCATCCAAGAAAGATGTTCAATATCAACGCAAATGTTTAAAAATGTATTGAATTCGTTATAAGCAAAAAAGAGAATCAAAATGGTTTCGTGGGGATTGGCAGCGATTTGTTACTTGATCCGCACTAAATTTCGATCATTTATGGACCAAAAGAGTTTTTAGTTGAATTCATAAATTTTCATAAATAATTTCTCATTTTATAAGCAAGTTTTATAATCAATTATACATGTCTGGTATTTATGATGGAACAAATGAAGTTTTTTTTACGAAATCTATCATATATTAACTGGAAATGAAATCCGAATATCAGATTTGATCAACCGAGGAGAAACGATAATTGTTTAAACAATGTTAATTAACAAACGCACTGTTTGGCTACTTTTGGACGTACTAACTTGGTTCTTTAATGGAATCAACTGTCAATAACTAACTTCTAAATTTTTTAAGGACATTTCGATGCAATAAATAATTTTCATTGTAAACAATAATTCTTCGAACAAATTTTCATCATGTTATGTATTTATGAATGAAATTCCACTTCTTTCACGGACATAGCAGCCAGCTATTCAGCAATGACTTCTTGCTATGATTTGCTAGCATTTCATAATTGTTCAAACAAACTTAATTAGCAATTGTATTATTTGGCTATTTTTCAGCATTTAAACTTCGCATTCTCAGCGTAATCAACTGTTAATAACAAATTTTTAAACTTTTTCTAGATACATTGATAATGATTCACTAGTTTTATTGTTATTCACAATGTTATGAACCATTTTTTTCAGCTAATGTATTCGTAAACAAAAAATTGCGTTTTTCTCGTAGAATATACGTATATACTTATAGATATTATACACTTATATACCGTGTATGGCTACGATAATTGAATTGTTGATAACGATAAAAATGGTGGATCGTTATCGAAGTATCTAAAAAAAGTTTAAAAATTTGTTATGAACAGTTGATTACGCTGAGAATGCGAAGTTTAAATGCTGAAAAATAGCCAAATAATACATGTGCTAATAAAGTTCGTTTGAACAATTATCAAATGCTAGCAATTCATAGCAAGAAGTCATTGCTAAGTAGCTGGCTAATAAGACCGTGAAAAAAGGGGATTTTTATTTATAAATACACGACATGATAAAAAATTTGTGTAAGCAAATGTTGTTTACGATACAAGTTATTCATTTTCATCGAAATGTTCTTGAAAATTCAGAAGCTACTTATTTACAGTTGATTAAGTCGAAAGAACCAAGTTTGTACGAGCAAAAATAGCCAAATAGTGCATTTTTTAATTAAGATTGTTTAAAAAAATATACACTTTCATTGTAGAGCCAAATATGATACTTGCGTTTCATTTCCAGATAATATGCGATAGACTTCGTAGAAATTTTTTTATTCATTCCATCATAAATACCTGATATGGATAATTGTTTGTAGAACTTGCTTATAAAATAAGAAATTATTAATGAACACTTATGAATTCAACTAAAAAACTCTTTTTGTCCGTACATTGTTCAAATGTTGTGTTAATCGAGTGACAATTCGCGGCCCATTCCCAGGAAACCATTTTCATTCACCTATTTATTTATAACAAATTCAATAAATTTTCAAATATTTGCATTGCTATTGGACGTCTCTTCTGAATAGTTGTTTCGTGCTTTCTAGGTAATTTTGAATGAATCTAAGTATTTGCTAAGAACCAGTATGCTTCAAAATACAATTTTTGTTTTAATTCTTGTTATTAAATGAAATTTTTTTTTCAAAAATCCGCCTTGACAGTTTGATGCGTAATTTTCTTAAGTTTCATTTAAGTAAAAAAACTTACAATTTGGATAACAATTGTATTCTGAAAATCAATTTGTCTACGGACGTTTTTTTGCCACGCTGTGCGCCGTTCATCAAGAAAAATGTATAAAAAAAAAATATAATGTTTCAATGAGGCCCATTGTCGAGTTTTTCCGCACACGTCTACTTCATTCCATGACTAACCTTCGCGACTACAGTCGTCACTCCATCACTGAAGACGCAGATATTCTTTGTAGGGGTAACCGCACCAGTGAGTGAATAGTTTCGTTAAAGGGCATTTGAAAATGACTGCTATTAATTAAACGTTCTCTTAAATTACTTTTGCCTGGTGACATTACGTCCTTTATCATTCATTTCATCAATATGAAAATAATTCATGCGTTCAAAGTTATTTATTATTTTGTCAAAAATTAAAATATATTGAAAAGCACTGTTGACCAGTAAGTGAATGGTATGAACCAGTGAGTGAATGCTCGCGACCCAATGAGTGAATGAAATATTTTTTTTAGTTCTAAACGTCAGTAGCAAGTTTTTAATATTATTTGTAGCTTAACTATTTAGCTATTTAATAATTCATCAGTTTTTTATTCTTGTAAAATGCAGATTTTTTTATTATGATCACAAACAACATGTTACACTTTTAATACTATAAAGTTTTATCGAACATTTGAGCTGCTCAGTATTCACAATATTTTACAACACGAACAGCACTTATATTTCTTTTATTTCAATTAACATTCTCTCATAATTATTAAAATTAATTTAACAATTGAAAGCACATTTTTCTTGATAATGATCACTTCAATAATACTGTGAAGGGGAAAATCACTTTTCTTAAAGTACAAGATAAAGACTTAAGTATTGCTGGAATTTATATTATTAATACATTCTTTTTCTTGTAGAATACTTTCAATTTTCTTTTCTTTGAATGGACTAAAAGAATCTGTGGATCTTTGTACATTTTTTTGTACTTTTTGTAGAATTTTTCTTTCCCATCGACGCAAGATCAGCTCCTTCAAGAGAAATAGATGATTCAGTTTGTCTTATTCTTCTTTTTTTGAGATAAAGACTTTTTTGCTCAGTACATTTATTATTAGTAAATACTCTTTCTTTTTCAAAATGTTTCATGTCTATTTTTTGCTGCGCTTTTTCTTTCATTTTATTCTGTCTTAGGTCCTCTTTCATTTTCTGTTTTTCTTCAATTTTTTTTCAATTGTTCCTGTTCTTCCAATTTTTTCCTAGATTCTGCTTCTTCTTCTCTAATTTCTTGCTTACGTATCTTTTCTTGTTCCCTACTTTTCTTCTTATTTTCAATTTCCTCTACCTTTATTTTTTGTTCAAAAAGTTTTTCCTCTTCTTTCATTTTTTTCTTTACTTCTCTTTCTTCTTTGAGCTTTTCTTCTTCTTCTTTTTCTTTCAAATATTCCATTTTCCATTGTTCTGAAGTCAAAGCATAAATAGAAGCTTGAATGATTTTACTTTTTTTTATTTTTGGAGTTTCAATTCGAGGAAAGTGTAAATGTTCTTTCCAAACTTGATCAATATTGGACTGTGATGTAGTCAAATTACAATTTAAAATTTCTTTTTTAACATCAATGTCATTACCGACAATCTTTGAAAAATCTGTAAAAAAATAGTAAAATTGAATGAAAATTCATATAGGTATACAAATTTTTCTTGTAGAGTACTTACCCTTGCTGTCAACAGCTGAAGTACCAGCGAATGGTAGTTGTTTGATACTGCTTGAGAAAGGATTTAACAATACATTGTCATTCAAAACAGCTGGTGCCGTTGATAGAGTGCTTGTATAAGTATTGTTATTAACCTTTGAACTATTAGACAAATCTAGTACGCCATCATCTTGCACTGTAATAGTTTTAGCCTGAAAACTATTCGGATTCTCGGTATAAACGCCACTGTCGTTAGAATTTCCATCTTCGTTTTGTGTAAAACGAGTGCTAGTAGTTTCAGAAGTTGATTTTGTTTTGGAAAAATCTAACGGCAACTTTGTCTCAACAGCAACAGTATTATCACCAGCTATTTGTACAACAACTTGTATTTCTTTTTGTACATGTTCTTCTTGCAAAACTTCTTTAGTATGTTTATCCGTATTTGTCATTTTTTCTAAATTTACTTGCTTATTTTGATCAACGCTTTCTTCTAAATTTGGTGCATTGAGACTATCTTCTTTGGTATTTGTATGATCTATACCTACTGCTGCTGAGTAACTATTTGGTATTTCTTCACAGTCAATAAATTCTATACTAACATTATTAGCTAACGACGACTGATCAAAATATTGAATATTCTGATCTCCTAAATTAAGAACACTTTCATGAGAAATCACAACAGTTTAAATGGACTCTAACACATCACCATTTGAATCTTCACTTGACACATTCAAATCATTTAGTTTTTCACATGGTTGTTTCATTCTTTTCCCAATTGAGAATAATATTTTTTCTTATGCTGGTTCAGTTCCTAAAAAAAGGTGTTCTTCAAAGTCTTTCAAAATTTCTCTAGGAATTTGACACTCAATATCAGCGCTTGAAGATGCACACACAACTGGATCTGTATCGCTTTCATGTAACAAAGATTTCTTAATATTTTCTCTTCTGTATGTAATACATTTAGAGTAATAACTTTATCAGCGTTGAACGGATAAATGCCTGATCTTTCAAAACTTTTCTTAATAATTTCTGGCTTTTTCAAGAGTTCAGTATATGCGTCATGAGCAATTGGAGCAAAATCTACTTTTGTAATTACTTTGTTTGACTTTTGTGCGTGCTCTGCTACTGATTTTCCCCGACATAATTTGAGAGGCCTAAAAACACCTAACATTGAGAGGCTGCATTATGTGCGAGGCATGAGCAAAAAGCAGTAAAGTAAAATTTGTTTTTCAGCACAAAAGTCATGTAATTCAATACTTATGTGTAATGAGTGACCATCAAAAAATAAAATTACTGGAAATCTTACATCATTTACCAATAACTGAGGATAAAAGCAATTAACTATGTACTCATAAAAAGACGCAATTGTCATCCATCTAGTTTCACTGTGACCAATACTATACCCATCAGGTACAGAGTTAATTATTTCATGAGGTCTGCTGCGTTTGTACGGGTACATAATCATTGGTCACACACTAACACCACAAGCACTGAAACAACAAAGAACAGTTATTTGTTGCCGTTCTTGTCCTGCAGAAATACTGTAAACATTCTTCTGCTTTACAGGAGCTAAAAGTTTGCCAGTCTTAGGGCATAAACATACTCCAGTCTCATCTAAATTATAAATTCTGGAAGGATCACTTAAAACATCCAAAGCATCAGCCTTACTTAAATATTGAGTAACGTCTTCAAACCAAGCTCTGATTCTTGGTTCTGTCACAGCAGCCCTTACGCGTGATAGCATTTCTGTTCTCTTATTCTTAATTTCTGGGTGACGATTTAGAAATAACTTCAACCATTTGAGTCCAGGCATATTATTATTGAATGGGTTTGGTCTATCAATTTTATCAAGTACTTTCTTGACAGCTTCTCTCACAATCATGTGATGCATTGGATAACCTATTTCAGCCTTATCCAGTATCCAATGTTTTATTCTTTTTTCTTCTTCTGTCAGAACTGTACTCGGACCCATCCGCCTTTTCAAAGGACTAATTCCATTTACTTTATTAAACAAGGTTCCCACAGGAATTCCATACTGCTTCGCAGCTTTATTTAAGCTACAAGTTTTGTTCGTCACAAGAGCTATAGCTTGCTCTAATGCTTTTTGAGAGTATAAAAATCTGTAGAAAAGTAAACACAAATCAATATCATAATTTTCAACGTAATACGTTCATTTTTCTCGCACAGATACAATTACCGTTTCTGAGGGCGGATTTTTCTTTTTTTCCTGTTTGTAATACTACTTGCTTTTGTTACATTTTCTTGCACTTGCTTGTTACTTTTTGTTTGTTTCCGTTTTGTTAATTATGCCATTGCTCATTTTACAGGTAAATTTGCTAATCTCAATAATAATTCTAAGCTAGTGTAGCTTTATGTACATAACAAACTTAAATATTTTCAACAAAATTGTTCATTTTTGAATGCCAAGAAGACTAATTATCTACGTAACAGAAGAATCTTCGATCCAAACAAATGATTTTTCAAAAAACGTCAATTTTCTTCCAAATAGTTCAATATTCAAATGAGTAGTTCAATTTCTAACCAAATAATTGAATTTTCTACCAAAATAGTTGAATTTTCAACTTGAAAAGATAAATTTTTAACCAAAAATGAAACTAATTTCCAACTATATCAACTAAAGAGATGAATCTTCAACCAAAAAAGACGAATGTTCTGCAAAATAATTAGATCCTCAACCATAACAGATTAATTTTCTACCAAACATTCGCATTTTTAACCAAAGAGGATGAATTTCCAACCAAGACGATTTAATTTATACCAAGAAAGACGATTTTTCAACAAAATACATGATTTTTCAATATGATAGATAAATTTTCAGCTAGAAAAGATCAACTATTTATATGAATATATGAAGTTTCAACTAAAATTATAAATCCTTAACAACAACAAAAAAAAAAAAGAATTTTTAATAAAAGAGTTCGACATTCAACCAAATAGTTGAATTGTCAATCAAAAATTTGAATTTCAAATTAGTTAAATTTTCGAGTGAAAGAATTTATTTTCAACCGAAAATGTAACGAATTTTCAAAACAATAATTACATTTTTAAACAAAGAGATGAATCTTTAAATTGAATTCCTGACAAATACTCCAGTTTTTAACCAAATAGTTGGATATTTGATCGAGAAAGATTACTTTTCAACAAAAATATTTTAATTTTCAAGAAAATAATTGAACTTTCAACCAAGCAGTAGAATTTTTAATGAAGCGAGATGAATTCCGAACTGTCCCGAACCGAAAATATAATAGTAGACTTTTCAACCAAAAAAAAACTCAACATTTAACCAAGATAATTTGATTTTCTTAATGGGTTCTATTTACTTAGTTTGCCTTCAAGTGAAAAAACGAGAAAAAGGGTAAGTTTCTTGAAAGCCGGGAAAAAATCAAGAATTCATTAAAGAAGGAAGTAGCGAATCGTCGCCAAGAACTGAAAAAAGTAGAAAAGATTTTAAATTCCTATACGAGAAGAAAAATATCTGCCATGAAGGACGAAATGCAAAAAAGAAAAAAATCGCTACCGGGAATTATTATCTGTAACATAAATGATTTTTAGCACAAGAAGCTAAATGTCTCATTCAATATATGAGATATCCTGATTCAACTTGGTAGGTATGAAGAGCTCACCACCGTCCAAAAACTCTGTAAGATTAGAAGATATTAATTTAAAATTGAAGAAATGAGATAAAATCGAATTAAAGAAAAATCTCTCGAAAGAAAGTCGTCTGCAGACAATAATTTTATTTCGATGATTATAAAACTTTGTCAATCATATCTCATTTTACGATTTCACATATTAGTCCGGAAGAAATGAATTCGCAATTGCAGCTGTTAAAATAAGAAGAAATTAATGCGTGATTTTTTAAATGCAGGCAGAACTGAAACTTCTTTTTAGGAAGATGTCATCACATTCTAAAACTTGTTTGAATGAATCTAAAATACATTTATTTATATGAAAAAGTTTTCATTTCTGAGTCATTTCCACTCATTTTTCAACGACTTCTAACAAGCAGACGCACCTGCAGGCAAAATAAATCCATCGATTTCGGAGAAATTTTCCATAGATATAGTAAATAAGGTGTGCATATGTTGCTTTTTCAGGGAAACTTATCAATCAATTTATTTTTTCATCCAAAAACATCGTTGACTTAATAATATACCTACCGTTTTATATACATGAGAAATACAAAAGTCGTTATCCGGTTTTACTTATTTTTCTATCATATTGGTCTCATTTTTTTCAAATTTATCAATTATATATTTTGTAGAAACAAACTTCTGGTTTTTTGGTCTGTTGTTCTCAATATAAAATGGTATACTTGAAGTGAGGGATTCAACTTGTGTCGCATGCTATTGTATTTAGATGAAAAATGTTACCAAATCGCGTTTTTTTAATAAAAATTTTCTATTTTTCACGCATTACAATTTGAGCACGTCCATACGAAATATTATTTTAGAATTTAGCATTTTTGGAACAAGCTGTAAGGTAGATGCGTTGCCACGAATTGGTTCTGGCTGGCTTTCAAGTCTAGTCACCTGTACTATTTTTTATTATACTCATTGAGTCAGTACATTTCTAGTAGCGCGATTTCTAAGAAAAAATTGAAGAGTAGAAGAACGACATTTGAAACATCGGTGAAAATTAATTTTCAACAATCTGAATATGTGAAAGCTCAGTTCCCTCGATTAGTCCATCAGGTAATGTGTACACAAATAAAAAAAGGAATCATGATATTCAACTTTAGTTGCAATATTGTTCTCTCTACGTTCTCTTATAATTGGAACTATATTTTTAGAAAGCAGGCAAACGGCGCGCACTATTCCAGCAGGATCATGCCACACCCCAACTTCTTCGTCCAGATAGGAGAACCTGCTTACTAGTCTCAGATTCGTCAAATCCGCATCTGCAAAAAGAAAATAAATATGTGCCATTCTAAGAAGATTAAAAATCAATTCCAAAATTAGGCTGAAAACATTCCTGAGCTGTGAAATTCATGAAAATCTCCCCCGAGTCATACACGCCACTTTTTTTGACACTCCTTATGATTTTTTTGAAAATGAAATCTTTTTTCTCATGAAAATTCTGTGTGTACTAAAGAAGAACACCCAAAAAGTTCACGAACCAAAAATTGACTTCAAGGCGACCCACTTGAACGGCTCATTAAAGACAAATGTACAATAAATGTACAACAAAACAAGATCGATTTTCTTGGAGCAATTTGCTAACGTTAAAATGCTATTTCCTCAAACTGACCTTGTCCTTAGAGTGTGTCTTGATGAGAAGGCTCAAAAACATTGGATAAATCAATATATAAATTTTCTCGCTTGCGAACATTTTTGGCCCTTCGAGCCGCATTGAGAAATCGTACCTTTAAGCTTGTTTTTAACTGCAATCCGTCAAAGTTTATTATGATACGAGTGACATTAAAACAGTTTTGTAATGAGTGAAACCTCCCGGGACTGTTCGGAGTAACAAAAGATGATTATTGTGAGTTGCGTAGTGAAGATCGAGTACGCAGAAGCTACAAAGCTTCATCCAAAATCGTGCATGCAGTGGGGAAATTTATAGGAAAGTACATTTATTCTCAATTCTTTTTTTCGGTTTCAGCAGTTTGTTCTCAATATTTGTGTAAAGCTTGGAGTTAGTGAACGTGAATTTCTCGGCACGTGTATAGCCTTGGCAACCGATTAATATTTACACCTGCTAACCAAACGGAATAATTTGTGGTTTGTGTGTAATAATTACACAATGACTGTCTATAAAGTAACTTTAAATTCATTTCGCAATAATTTTGGTGACTTATAGAATTGATTAATTCCGTTCTCGATCATTATTATGAAACCCTTTCGAGTTGAACATTTGGATCACGTCATCTGTCTCTCTGATTATTAACTGTGATTATTATCAATTCGCATTAGTGAATTAGTCTCGAGTCAACAAACACACTTTGTCAGATCGCATAAATCAATTCTCGGGTAACGATTCAATCGTTAAGTTACCTGTGACAACACTGAGAAACTTTTTTGAAGCAATTAGACAATTTGATTACTTGTCGTGTCCATTCAAACTTCAGTCATTCAAAATGACTAAAACACAAGCTGATCTATGCCTTTTCTAGCACGCGAAACTTGCTAATCGAATAAGGCATTCGTTCTAATCGGTTAATACAGGACACACACGCGGTATGCTTTGAACACGATTAGAGATCTGCGAATCAAATTACGTGAAATTCCAGCAACAGCTCCTCAATTTATTGAAAGCACCTTTAGAGAAAGACATTACATATTTCAATGAGGATATCTTCGCCCAAGCAGAGGAATGGCATCAAGTTGCTACGGGAAAATTCTTCGTTGCAATTGACGCTCTTCCTCCCGTGGAAATATCCAACCGTTTAATGAACGCTAGTCGGCATGTGGTATCATCCTCTGCAAGGTCGTTTCCAAAAACTACCTTGCCAACTTTCTCCGGGGATTAAACCGAGTGGTGAAATTTTTCGGACTCATTTAAATCATTGAAATCGGCGTGATTGGAAGACACCACTAGGTAACACGACAAAGTCTCTTTCCTATGATTCCTTCCATACATTTCTTCCGAAGTAAGATTCGCACATTGGAGATTATTGAAGGAAATCCAACTATTTCAAAGGATTCTTTAAATTACAGGTCGAATAACAAATCGCAGGTTTATTGTATAGTCAAGAAAACCGCGGGTCAACCAAGAACTCTGCATCATCGTCTCACCTTCCTATAGATCAGAATTAAAATTCAAATAAAATTCGAAAGTGTTTCGGTTGTGCTAAGTCGCACTTCTTAATGTATTGCACTCAACTTCGAGCGATGCATGCAATTCAATGCAAGGAATTCGCGGCTAAAAGGAAATTGTTCTTGATCTGCCTGCGCCAAAATTCAGCAAGCGAATGTCCCTCACCAAAAACTTGTGGACTGTGAGATCAAAAACATCACACCATGCTTCAACCAGATTCGTCGAAATCGAACATCACTCATCAGACATCCTCAGCCCAAGGGTAAGATCGCACATGATCCAACGTTTATCATCTCAGTATTCATCGTGTGACTCGACCTATAGCAAAAAGTCTATTACCTACAGCCATTATCAAGTTCAAGTTGAGCACTGGTGCTTCAGGGTTTGTGCGTGCACTCCTTGATCAGGGTTTTCAAGTGTCTCTCGTGTCTGAGTTCCTTGCACAACGACTCAAGCTCGCGCGTTCAAGTTGTGAATCAAGTCTGCTAACCATTAGTGCAGGTCGTCTCACAAAAACTCACGGTGCAGTGTCGTGCATTCTTGCGCCACATTTCGAATCTGAGTTCCAGTATCCATTGAACGCGCTCGTGCTTCCGTGTCTTACTCCATACCGCCCACGTTTTGGAAGGAGCAACGGAAGTTGGTCTCATCTTCTCGGTCTAAATCTGGCGGATCCAGATTTTGGAAACGCAAGAGTGATCGATGTAAACAATGCAGCCGAACTTTATCCTTATCGTCTTCTTCCGAACATCAGGAAAGGTCCCCATAACGGTCCTGTTTTTCAGGAAACGTACTTTGGTTGGACCTTATCTGGAAAAACTACAGGAGATTCGTTGTTTATGTCAACTGAAGAGCCTTCCGTAATACTTTAAATGCATGTTTTTTTGCAAAACACCGACGCTTTCAACCTTTAAAGGTTTTGGGAGGAACAAGGAGTTCCATCTGAGCCTATATTGACGTCAGAAGAACAGGAGTATGAGGATTTCTTCGTGTCGACTCATTCACGCACTCCCAAAGTACGATTTGCTGTTCGTCTTCCATTACAGCAAGACATAACATTGCTTTTTTTTCCAGCCAGCCTTTTGATTGCTTCAGCGCATTGTACGTCACCTCACACGCGACACTTCCTTCTCGAAGGCATATAAGGACTTTCACAAGGAATACGAAAGTCTTGGCCACATTGTACTTAATACTGAGTCTTCAATCCATCATGACTCTTTTCGCTCCTTCCACCTTCCACATCACGGAGTATTGCCTGAATTGAGCGCTACAACTATGTGGAGAGTTGATTTACAATGAATCTCAGAAGACGAAAGCTGTAGTCCCGCTCAGTGAATGCTTCCACACCGGAGCCATACTTCTCCGAAATTTTATCAACATTCAGCTGCGTTGGAGATGTTTTCGTATAGCTCTCCGTGCCGACGTGGAGAAAATGGACCGATAAATCCAGGTACACATAGACGATCAAGATCATCAACTGTTCCTGTGGAGACTGGCTAAATGGTTCGGTTCAAACTTTTCGCCTCACCGCGGTTACACGCGGATTGTCTTGTGCTCTTTTTCTTGCACTCTGCTGCCCCCAACAACTTGCCCTTGATGAGGGTGGAAGGTATCCGAAGGCAGCTAAAGTCGTACTTCGAGGGACTTACGTGGACGACGTAATAACAGGTGCAAATGACCTCGAGAAAGCCATTTATTTTCAGAAATATTTACATCGACCTTTCACAACGGGCGACTTCACAGTTCGAAAGTGGATATCAAGTGATTCTGATCTACTAGAGAGTATTCCAGACGGACTTCGAACCTTACACCGTTTTGGGTTGGATAACTCAGCTTTTCGATCCATTGGAATGGTGGAGTCCGGTTCTACGAACAGCCAAGATCCTTATTCAGAATGTCTGGCTGTTGAAGATTTCTTGGGACGATCCTCTCTCGAACGAGGTTCGCCAACGCTGGCCTGAGTATCGAGACGGTCTCCGTGACATATATATTCTCTATTGAAGTTCCTCGTTGGATCCAATTCAGTTCATCTTATGGTTCCTATGAACAACGTGAAGTCTCTCTGCCAAGGAGCCATCATCATTTACTCTTGAGTGGCGAAGTCCAGATTGGTTGCTGTTTCAAGATCTTCGGCCAGGAATTCCATCATCCGTCAATCCTGAGGCTAATCTAGAAGAGCGAACACTCAAAGTTCTGTTGATGACAGTTTCAATTATTTATCAGCTCGTCAGACATTTGTTATCGGTTTTCTTCTCAAATTTTATTTTTAAGTGTCTGTATCACAAAATTATTTCTTGAAATTATTTGTGTGAATCTCTTCTTTATTTTGTCCCCACAAAGCGGGCATGATGTTCGGTTGTGACTGATATATTTTATTAAATATATATTGTTTTATTTCAATTTCACTCATTTATCGTCGATTTTTCATTAAAAATTTACTTTCACATGCTAACATTTCACTAGAGTTCTAATTTCAAAATATCATCGATTTGTTCCTATATTCTTATTATTCTACCATTCTCTCAGAAAAACTAGTGGTCGTCCGAGCGTCAAATTGAGAATTTGTATCGTCGTTTCGATAGACAATTCAAAATTTATGTACTAGCTTCTAAAATTAATTTGAATACAGACAAGCTCAAGTTTTTAAAGAAATTTTTGAACGCTTAAACCAGTTGTGCTATCTTTCTTGAAGTGACCTTTTCCTTTGTGTGTGTCTCCATAAGAAGGTTTAAAAACATTTTATAATTCAATACATGAATTCTCTCGCTCGCGAATACTTTTTAATAAACTTCTTGAATTTTCCACCAACAAATTAAATATTCAACCAAAACGGTTAACTTTTCGACCCGAAGAGACGAATTTTTGGTTAAGTGTCGAATCTTCAGCTGCAATAGTTGAATTTTTAGTTACAGGAATTAATTTTCAACCAAAAAATGAATACTTAACTCTGAAAATTAAATTTCTCTCTTTCTAAAAGTGTTTCCATGGATTTCAGAAAATTGTTAATTCCAGGGAGGGACAAGAAATTCCGATTTTCTAATATTGAGCTATACATCGAATTTCCTACAAAACTGTTCAATTTTTAAGCAAGAAGATTAATTTTCTACAAAAATTCTGAATTTTCAACTAAAATGATGAATCTGCAACCAAAAACATGAATTTTCGACGAAGTAGATCAACTTTCAACCAAGTGGTTCAATTTTCAACAAAGTAATTGAATCTCCAAACAAATCAGAATAATTTTCAAACAAACAGTTGCATTTTCAACCAAAAAGGGCCCATTTTGACCTGTTCCCAGTGAGCGGGCGACCTTTGAAAAATATCTGAAAAAATTCACAGATTTTTCTTCTAACATTCTTGAATGCAATGCATTACTCAAAATGCTGAAATATGCAATAGTTTACTTTTTACGGTGATTTATTTACAAAAACTCCATCTTGAAAACGAATGAAGATAGGACGCCGTTTAATGGCTCGAAATGTGCAGTTTTGTCATGCGAGTGCAGTGCAATGATTAAATTTATGATAAATTCATTCTTACGCAAGAGATATAATTTTAAATATTACTGACTTTAATCAGCGTAAGCGTGTGACAAGCACAGCGGGACAAGTGGCAGAAAAAAGTACTCTTTCTGTGACAATAGTAATTCCAGAAGCATGCGAAATGCCCGGCACAGATGTGATTGAGCGAAGCAGGGCCGTCTCAATGTCTTCAAGATAAATTCACAGAGCGGATACTATGAAAATTGAAACCCAATTACGAATACTAACCCAATAAAGAATATTTTCGATCGAAAAAAGTTTTTCAAATAAACAAATTTCTCTATAAATCTGCAGAGAATTTTATTATTCTCTATAAAATGTTTTCGAATGTTTCATTTTTTTCAATTTTATCTTTCGAAATGCATTCGTCAAAATGAAAAATCATTTCAATTACCGTAGAAATGTTAGGAAAATTGTTTTATTCTCTTCAAACCTATCAAAATTTTCAAAAAGCATGCAAATTTTATTTCAAAATCTAGAAAAATATATAATTTGCTCAGAATGTTTTAAAATATTTCCAGACCGTAAATGATTTTTCAATTTTTTTCAGAACTTATAAATATCTTTTAGAATGATTCGAATTGTTTCTAAAGTTTTTTAAAAAATCATCCAAAATAAAAAAGTACCTTTAAATTTTCTAGATTCTTTTTCGATAATTTGGAACAGCTTTTCAAATGTTTAATTTTTTTCATTTTTATCTTAAAATGCTTAAAATGTCCAAAGTTACAAGTTGAAGCTAAGTTTTTGTTCAAGAGGAATAGTTAATCATTTTTTACCAATAAATAAATTAATAATTGTTAAAAGAAAAATATTTCCAAAATCCATCGAAAGTGCAGTCATTGCCATTTCTTGCTGCAATTTCTATTGGGGACACTTAGTCTACGCTGCAAATGAATAGGTACTTCAGTTTAATTAATGATGATAAAAATGATGATGAAAAATAATTTCCTAACATTTCTACGGAAATTGCAATGATTTTCCATTTTGACTAATGCATTTCGAAAGATAAAATTGGAAAAAATGAAACATTCGAAAACATTTTAAAGAAAATAAGAAAATTTTCTGCAGATTTATAAAGAAATTTATTTATTCAACAAAATTTTTTTTGATCGAAAATATTCTTAACTGGGTTAGTATTCGCACTTGGGTTTCGATTTTCATAGTACCCGCTCTGTAAATGTATCTTGAAGACGTTGAGACGGCCCTGCTTCGTTCAATCTCATCTGTGCCGGGCATTCCGCTTGCTTCCGGAATTACTATTGTCATAGAAAGGGTCCTTTTTTTCCTGCCACTTGTCCCGATGTGCTGGTCACACGCCCACACTAATTAAAGTCAGAAATATATAAAATTATATTTCTTGCATAAGTGTGAATTTATCATAAATTTAATTATTAACTGCATTCGTATGACAAAACTGCACATTTTGAGCCATTGAACGGCGTTCTATCTTCATTCGTTCTCAAGATAAAGTTTTTGTGAATAAATCAACGTAAAAAGTAAACTATTGCATATCTCAGCATTTTGAAAAATGCATTGCCTTCAGGAATGTTCGGAGAATATCTGTGAATTTTTCCAGACTTTTCCGAATGTCGTCCTCCTTTTGGGAACAGGTAAACGGGACCCTTGAAAAAGGAGGCCGAAAAATCCTGTTTTTGGGACGTTTCGCCCTCTAACTATTGAAAAAAAATTTAGGATAAAAGTGAACACATCGTTAATTTCGGAAAACTTTAAGCTTTCAGATGCTCTTTTGAGACATTCCAGAGATTTTTTTTGTGCGAGTTGCAATCAAAAGAATTGAGTGGCCTCGACATTTTGCCCCGACTTTAGTGAAAAGGAACTAGTCACTTCGTACCACTGAATCAAGCAAGTCGTTTTACCGCCGATCGTCTGTTGACATATTGTTGACATACGAAATGTGAATTCAGCTTTAGCAGTTGCAACAAGCACCGCGGGCGGCGACACTTCGCGCTATACTACCCCTGCTACTGATATAGACCTTTGAAAATACATAAGTGCCCCAACACGATATTCACACAATTTAGAATTCTCTTAGATTCTAACCTGTTGCGATGAAAGATCCCGATTCAGGAAGCTCAGCTACCCTTATTCTTCCATTAGGTTCTACAAACACATAAAAATTTATGCCACCAGCATGAATCAGGTGGGCTTTAATATCTTGCTGAATCCGATCGTTGAGACGCGGAATTTTGTTCAGTGGTGGAAGGATAACTGCGATCACTCTTCCAGCAGGATTTCTCCACACCTCATATCGTCGGCCTCTCTGAAAGACGTCTTCAGGATTGACAGAAGGTCTTGTATGTGATCCTGTTGGGTGATTCATCCCCGAAACATTGAATTCTGTAAAAAAAATAAGGATTTGAGATCTGAATGAGATTAAATATCAGTCTCAAAATTGAACATTGAACAGTGAAAACAGGGAATGCTAAGCGATGCTAAGTTCAATCAACCGAATTTTACAGAATACATAAAAAAAAACCTTTCCAGAGAAACGATTCACAACCGATTGAGTAAATTATTTCTCATAACGTGCACATAATATGTCGCCCGACTTTTAGCTATTTTGCTTCCCCCCTGCCCCTATGTCACACATTGGCGCAAACCTCAGACCCCCCTTACCCCTCGACATCAACTCACACTTCTTTTTATACAAAACTTTTCATGAGCGAGTACAAGATCCAGTAAAACAAAAGGCGCTATTAATTATTATTGTAGATGATCTTTCAAGAACTTTTATTTAACTTAGAGGAACATAGATAAGTTATGAGATCTTTTAAATTATAGTTTGGTTCAATGTAATACTTTAGTGATTTAAAATAGTAGGTCAATTTTGATAGTTCTCACTTATTATTCATCCACTGAGAAGAATACCGTGTTCCGATGTTTGCAATGACAGGCGTTCCTTGCATGCTAAATTTTTCTGAAAATGCAGAAACACAATCAATGTCCACTTCTTCGTCAACACAATGAGTATCTTCTGCACGAGGAGTATCTTCATTGAAAACGCACAAAAGTTCTTTGGCACGTCAAGCTGCCACTCCTTCAGGGCGAATTTTCCATCTCTCACAGTTGACTTTTCTTTCTTGTGCACTAACGCAAATTTTTTATAAAGATGTATATAAATGAATTGTTCATCAAATTTCGATATAAAGTTTATTTTCTTTCTCAGCATACTTTTAGAAGATCAGGATGATCATAATCGATTCTTGGCTGTCCTTTCTTATAGCGAATTTTAAGTTGAGCTGCCAATTCAGGATTTCCTTCCAAAATTCCAATCATCTTCTGTTTATTTTCATCACGCGCCTTTTGTTGACGTTGAGCAGCTTCTTGTTTTTGTTTCAAAACTTTTTTTTTCTGGCAAATTTTTTTTCACATCTTCAATTATTTTATTTGTGTCGTCCACTTCTAACCCAGAGTCGCGTGTGGAAAGTAAACTATTTAGTTGACTTTCAGGAACTGTAACTTTTTTCTGCGACCGTTCTTGAGCTGGTTTTTCGCGAAGCTGTTTTGACATTAACGAGTTTTGGTTTTCGTCTTTTCTCTTGTCAACAGCTGTGATATCATGGGAGAAAATAAATTGATAAATAATAAAAATTTCAGAATTGAAAATACAGAAGTTCAAATTTCAAAACTTCAAAATTTTACATTTAATTTTTTTCCACTATTTGAGAAGCAAACAGGAGTTTAAGGGTATAAATTGCAAATTTAGAATTTCATACTTAGTTTTCAAACATTTCGGAAAACTCAAATTTCAATATTTTTTCAGTAAACAAATTTAAATTACAAATTCGTTGCGATAAAAATGATTTTTTCATTCGGAATTGCAAGCTTTTTTATTTATTAAACTGTACAATCCTTAAACAGTTTTTAGAGCTGTTCCTGGTTAATGTTGATTTCCGAACTTTCATGGCTCATTTTTCAATTCTGAAAGCATGATATTTAATACCAACAATTTTTGAATAAGCTGATGAAAAGCCAATATAATTATAATACATTGATTTTTTCCCTAAGTTTAATTAGTTACTTGACTATTGGAGGGTTCCAAAAATGTTGTGTTTCTTCGAGGTTGGGCTTGAAGTTGAGGTTCAGGCCTTTTCGACACTGAAGAAGCAGCACCTACCTGTACTTTGGGTGTCGACGACGAGAAATAATTCAAAAATTTCACTTTTCTAGCTGTCACAGCGAGATTCAATTTTTTAGTTTCCTCTGCGACGGCATTTTAACAATTGTCCCTTCTTTAAGGTAAGTCCACAAAGCGTTCACTTCTTCTTGTATAACTTGTTTAAACTTTTTCTCCGCGTATGCTTTTTTAAAGTCCGATGTCACACTTCGTCACAATTTGCCGAACTTCCGCCTCTCAACTGTATGACCTGTTATTTGCACGACCCCCAGGGAGTAAAAAGTGGCGTCAGAGGTGAATAATGAAAATTATCAAGCGATCCGTTGACCGCGTTGACAGATCGTTTGACAAATTTTTTCCAACCCAAAGCACTGAGTTACCATGAATTACTAATAAATTACCGTAATTGACCATGAATTACCACCATTTACTATAAATTACTGTGAATTTCCGATAATTTTAGAAATTTTAGATACTATAAATTTCGATAACTCTCTCAGACTTTCAAAGACTTCAAAAAATTCAAGAATTTTCAAAATTTTGAAAAATCCCAAAATTAAAAAAAATGTATCTAAAAAATTTTTAAAAATTCCAAGAATTTTAGTAATTTTCAAGGCGACTTTTTGTGACTAGTGATCGCGTTGACAGATTTTTTGACAGATTGGATCAACCCGAAGCGATAAGTTACCATAAATTACCAACAAATTACCGATGAGTTACCATAATTCATTGCAATTTTAGCTTTGTTCGTTACATTTTTACTTCTAGTAATAGCTTTTACACTGCCGATAATCTTTTTACCCTCATTCATACGTCTGGAAATCTCTGCATCAATCCTTCCGTCAGCAGTAAATA
>JAUMHM010000048.1:5975402-6008547 GCA_032362435.1 Melikaiella ostensackeni
TTATGAGGTTTTTTGAGGTTATGTTAGAATCCTGACGTGCTGGAGTTTTTTGGACCTCGGATTCGGATTCAGCGACCCCAAAAACATATAGTAAGCATGGTCTGACCTCCAGACCCGAAAAACGATTTCGTTTTGTGTGGCTGTGTAATTATTTTGTTTAAGCGAACGTTCATTTGATTCCAATAATTTTATATTACTAATCAAAAGGAACATTTCATTTGACTCAAGAAATAAGTATTCATGTGAACATAATATTTTATTCATCTAAAGAAATGCTTCATTGGTATAAATGTATCAACTCTTTCTATCAAATATGCATCTTTTTTACTTAATTAATATCCTTTTGAATTTAATAAGTATTACTTTGACTTAAATAAACCTGAGGACTTGAATCATGTATGGACAAATCAATTGATTCAAATGCGTCCTGATCAATTCAAAAAATCAATGAATCAAAATAAATATTTCATTGAAGGATTAATCAGATTTTAAAGAATCTAGATCTTTTGAGTGAAGAAAATCATTTTCCTCAATGTACGAAATATTTATTTTTATCAAGAAAATACAGTCGAAGAAATGATTTCTTTAGATCAGCAAAAAATACATGTCTAGTTGAAATGAAAATTGCTCCTATGAAAGAATATTTTCTTGATCCTAAGAAAAGGATTCAAGTAAATGCATTTACTTGGTTCCAGAAATTATTTTTTTCAGTGTGGCAATACGTGCACCGATTGTAATATTTTACACTCCACCGAATAACTGCCGGCATATTTCTAAATATTTGGTGATAAAAATTAATTTGAATTAATCTGCGAATAGGGGTATGGGCAAAGAGATAACATTTGTGTTTTGCCTGACAATGAGCCAACTTCCGATTTCATCATTACAATTTAGATTTAACAATTTGTCCTCATTTTTTCCGATTTACCATTTGGCATAATTTCAGTTTGTTATAATCTTCATTTTTCCGAGTTACGATCTATTATTATCATTATTATTATCATTTTTTTATTAGTGTTCAAGGTATTTAAAGTTGTGAAATCAAAAAATGAAACCGAATACGAATAGTAGAAAGTTCATAAGCAGAAGTGTTTTTTAATAAAAGGGAGTAGTTCAGTGAATTAGTTAATTAAATCGTTTTTGTGTTGAATAAACAAAATAAATTAATGGTGTAGAAGAATGAAAAACACATTTGGCTGGCCTGTAGTATATCAATTTTTCATATTTATTATTATTGTTGTTGTTATGTTGGCATACTTATTCTTATAATCGGAAAACAATAGTAGGCCCACTATTTTTTTTATTCCTCTGAACTATCAATTTTCTTTGTTAACAAACAGAAAATTGTTCAACAAACTAATTTAGTCAACTGATTTCTTTTGTTAAAAACACATCTGTTCATAAATTTTCTACTACTCGGGCTTGGCTTCATTATTTGATTTCACAACTTTGAATACCTTCAAGATAAATAAAATGTATTGATATTCATGTACTTAGCGAGATTTTTGTACACGTAGTGTTCTTAGTTGGATTTCGTTCATTTTTTTTCGCAATATTAACAAATCAACATACAGTAATAAATTTCTTTAACAACATTAAAATAAAATTGTAATCTACAGTCGACTTTTCCTTGAGCATTTTTTTAAATTTTTGGGTCAACGGATTCCTCCAATTTTCAATTAATATAATTCAAACTTATATAATAATTATTGTGAACGATTTCTCCAATAATCTGGTTCAAAATCAGTATATCTTAGTCGATGAGAGCTTCGTATATTTTTGTTATTTAAAATTAAATGAAGATCCTTAAATTCAAATTGATGGTTAAGATTTTTTTTGGTCATATTCGCATAGATAGTTTATAAATCACAGGTTTTTGAGGCAGGCGAAGATGACGAGTTTGAAAATTCCAATTTCAATATGCTTATTAATGTCCAAGAGTTTCATAACGGTCTTTGGTAAAAGTTTTGGGTTAGCTGTAAATAAATACAATCTCCAATTAATACAATTTTCTAAAACACGATGGTATATTACATAAAACGGTATATTATTTAGTCAACTATGGTTTTGTATGAAAAAATAAATCGATCGATTAGTTTTGACTATCAGCGCGTCTGCATGTTCAATATAGTAAATTTTCTGATAAATTCACATCTAACTTCATGGTATGTTGATTTATCACTTTATCCTGAAAGAGCGGCATATGCACACCTTATTTACTATATCTATGCAAAGTTTCATCGAAATAGATCAATTTGTTTTGGCTGCAGGTGCGTGTGCATGATAGAAATCGTTAGAAATGAGTGAAAATGACTAAAAAATGAAATTTTTTTATTATAAATCAATGTATCTCAAATTTATTAAAACTTATCTTAGAATATGTCAATGTGTCTCGTTAATTGCCTGAGATACTCCACTTTTAGTTTTCAAAATCATTTATATTACAGATAATAATTCCCGGTATGGGTATTTAGAATCTTTTGCTCCTTTTTTTAGTTCTTGGCGGCGATTCGCTACCGCGACTCTTGATTTCTACAAATAAACTGTCGCTCTTTGATGAAAGTACTATTAGATTTTTGTATTAAACATTCACAAGTCAAAATTCATATTCCAAAAAACGTTCGAAAAACAGTTCTGCCGTGAACAATTTTTTTCGGGATAAAAGTACTAAAAATGATCCCCTTTATTTATTTTTTTAAATTCCACAAGTACTGTTACTCTGAATAAAAATAATTTTTGAATGAAAGGAATTTCATTTGATGCAGAGGAAGGATCGTCCTGAATACGCCCAATCAGGTATTTCCTTGATTCAAAAAAACAGTTTTATCTGAACCAAAAACATAGAATTATTGAAACAAATTATTAATTATTTCTGTTACTGAAATATTAATTAGGCGTGAGAACGTTGTTATTGATTGAAAGAAATGAGAGATTTGTGTTTAAAAACTAGGTAATTGATATAATCAAAAGTGATTTTGAATCAAGGAAATATTTCCTTCAAACAAATTAATGTCCATCGACTGAAATAAAAGATATTTTTAATTGGAGGATGTGATTCCTTGTTCCAAAGAAGTCTAATCTAAATTTCAATGAATGTTTCTTTGAAAGAATGAACGGATTTGCAATAGGATTAAATATTTCTTTGGTATTAAGATGCAATATATTGTTCAGAATGAGCTAGCTTAGGATCAAAAATATATTTCATTGGACCAAAAAAATACCACAATTGTTTGAAAAATTTGTATAGTTGACATACGAAAATGTAAATCCATCATTCGTTCGAAAGTATTGTTCAATGAAATAATAACTTTTTCACGAGGTAAACAAAAATTTCCAAAATATTTTAAGCACTGTCAGTGTTGACGATGAAAAAACATAGTAGTATATTTTCTATTGTGAGATAATGTGCTCTATCCACCTAGCGACATTTGTCCTAAACTGCTGACTGCTGGAAGAAATATTTGTTTAGAATAATTAATTTCTCTTTCATGAACTAAATAAATGTTTGTTCCAGCAGATTTCATGTACACTTTCATTTTCCGCATCAATGTTGGCGTCATTTTTATTCTTCAAATTACCATTTTCCCTAATTTTAATTTTACCGAAATACCAATGGGCATAATGATTTTTATTCGAATTGCCATTTTGGATCCTTTAAGTTTTTCTAAATCATAATTTGACATAATTCATTTACACGAATCGCCGTTTGTCATAATCCTCAACTTCACCGAATCAGAATCACAGAAGTTAGGACAAATGATAATTCCGAAAAATTAAAATTATTCCAAATAGTAATTCAGAAAATAAAAATCATGCCAAATGTTTATTCGTGAAAATAGAAATAAGATTATATAAGAATAACGACAACTGGAAATTACGCCGAATAGAAAATCGGAAACACTAAAATTATGGGCAATGCTGATTTGGAATAATGACAATTAGGACTACTAGTAATTATGTCACCTGGTGATTCGTGAAAATAGAAATTAGTCAAGATAAAAAATCTAACGAAACAGAGATTATGCCAAATGCGTAGTCGGAAAAATTAAAATCATTCCAAATAGTAATTCGGAGAAACTGAAATTATGGAAAATGGTAAATCGGAAAAATTAAAATTATGAGTAATGCTGATTCTGAATAATAACAATCAGGTTAAATGGTAATTTGGAAAAATGAAAATGAGATCCAACAGTAATTTGAAAAGATAAAACCTATGTCAAATGTTCATTCTTGGAAACAGAAATTAGGTGATATAAAAATGATCACGAATGGAAATGATGTTGAATGGTAATTTGTGAAAATAGAAACTAGGTGAGATAATATTAAGAACGAACAGGAAATTATGGAAAATGGTTATTCGGGAAAATAAAAATTTTGCCAAATACTAATTCAGAAAAATAAAAATTATGCCGAATGTTCATTCGTGAAAACAGAAATCTGTTTATATGAAATCTAAAAAATCAAAATTATGAGTGATGCTAATTTGGGATAATAAGAATTAGGGCAAGTGGTAATTTGAATAAATGAAAAGTAGATCCAATCGTAATTCGAAAAATTGAAAAATGATGCCAAATAAAAATGATGTTAAATGGTAATTCGTAAAAATAGAAATGAGGTGAAATAATAATTATAACGAAAAGGGAATTATGGTAAATGGCAATTCGGAAAAATTAAAATTATGCCAAACAGTCATTCGAAAAAATAAAAATTATACCGAATGTTCATTCGTGAAAACAGAAAATTGGTGATATAAAAATGATAACAAATGAAACTTATGCTGAACGGTAGTTCGTGAAAATAGAAATTAAAGGAGATAAAACTTAAAACAAAAAGAAATTATAGCAGAGTCGCTGTCAGAAAAATTTGAATCATGCCAGAGAGTAGTTCGGACAAACTGAAATTATGGAAAATAGTGAGTTGGAAAAATTGAAAACATAAGCAATGCGAGTTTGGAATAATAACAACTAGGGCAAATGGTAATTTTGAAAAATAAAAATTAGATCCGACGGTAGTTCCGAAAAACTGTTACTGTATCAAATGAATTTCGGCAAAATAAGCATCAGGGAAAGTTGAATTTGGAGAATGTATTCAACAACCTCAGATTTAACTATAATTCTTTTATCTTAATTAAAGAATCCCTATTTTCAATTTCCTCTTCTGTTTAAAAGGCCTTGCCAGAAAATTAGTGACAGACGCTTTAGCAAAGTAAATATTCTAACGGAATGTCAACCATCACTATCATTATTTTGAAGAGGGAAACTATTAAACATGGATATATTATAGTTTTCTTGTCATGCTTATCCACCGTGGGAAAATGTCCAGTTTTATGCTACAATTATGCAATGAGGACTTTAACGCTATTTCTATCCGCAATTAAGAGTGCGATTTCCTCATTCAGTATAATAATATGCAAAACTAGTCAGAACAAAAAACTGGAAATCAAGTTTATGATTTTAACACACGAAACGTAAATAATCCTTTGAAATCTACAGAAAATCTAAGATTAATTACCGCAAACCGGGGCTAAGCGACGCATGTGGGGGAAAGCGGCGCACCCTTGATTCTACATTTTTGAATACTATATTTGCTTCTTTGAGGTAAAAAAATATAGAGGCTTGCAACTAGCAATTGTAAAACTTCAATTTAAAAACGTAGGAGAAGCATTATCGCGTTTGAAATACAGAATTAAGTGTGCGCCGCTTTCCCCACAAATGCGCCGCTTAGCCTGATTTACGGTACAAATTTTTATTTAGTTTTTTTACCACAAGAGTCACTCCACAACTCTGGTAAATAACAAAACGCTTGACTATAAAATTCACTTTTCTATCCACGTCCTCAATATCCAATCTCATTAATAATTTCAGAGTACGTACACCTACTTGCCGCACCTCACACTACAAATGAATAATCCACTTATTGCCATATCAGTGTGAGCGATAAGGTCATTATCGTCGTTACAGATTTTTGCGTCAGTAAATGATATATCATTAGTGGGAAATCATCGCCCCGTAGTAAATACTATTATTCCAAGGCATTTGCAGAATAATGCACTGATCGTTTAAAAATTCTGTTGAAATAGCAATTGTCACTGGCTTGCATAATTACCAAGAATAATTGTGAAAAATTAATATGACGTGTAAATACCCTTCTTTTTCGAATATCGTGATGCGTTTTGCACATGACGTCATATTTCATCGCGTGCTTCAAATTGGTAGGTAAACCGACAGCGAATGCTTCATGAAGTACGAGAATCATCTTCATATTTCCACATTCCATACCTTTTATCATGCAATCTATAAAATAGTTCTACGAACTTCATTTATTTCTTGCATCCACAGTAAAACCCGGGGTATTAAACCATTGCATATCATTCTGATTGACTTCAGATCAAGATGATTCACTTTTGAGGATTCAAAATTAATTTTAGACAATTTCATGCATGTCTGTCGAGTGAAAGTTGTTTACGTAATTTTTATTGAAAGTCATAGGTTAGTCATGACCAACGATTTATTTCAACTTACAACCGAGTAGTTAAACTTTCAAACTAAAAGGTGAATTTTCAACAAAAAAAAAACGAAATTTCAACAAAATAGTTAAATGTTCAAATAAATAGATGAATTTTCAATCAATATGAAGAATCTTCAACTCAAACTTAAACTAAAATTAATTTTTAACACAAGTGTTCACCTTTTAACAAAGTAGTTAAATTTTTATCCAAAAAGATGGATTTTGAATTTAAAAAAAAAAACGAGTTTTCGACAAAATAATTAAATGCTGTATTGAAGAGATGATTTTAAATTGACATGATGAAACTGAAACAAAAAAATTAATTTTTACCAAAAAAAAAAGATTATAATTTCATATAAAAAACAGTTGAATTAGATTGAAAAGTCATATTTTCAATAAAACAGTTGAGTCCACAAGCAAAACAGATTAATTTTCAACCAAGCCATTGCATTCTTAACCAACAAAAGTAAAATATCTACCAAATGAGATGATTTTTCAAACCCAAAGAAAGAATTTCCAAGAAGACAGTAAACGTTCTAATCTAAAATAGTTGGATTTTCAACCAAAAAGATAAATTCTCAACCGAGAAAATTAAGTACCTATCGAAAAGACAAATTTTCATCAAAAAACTTGATTTTTTAACAAAATTGTTAAATTTTTCACCAAAAAGATGATTTACCAACCAAGAAGATTGAGTTTCTACTAAAAAAGCGAATTTTCTAGAAAATCATTGGATTTTTCAATCAAAAAATTTCTATTTTCGACAAAAAAGTTCATTTTCATCGAAATACTTGAATTTTCAAACCAAAAAGACGAAATTTCAACAAAATAGTAAACTTTTAAATCAAAAATAGTTTGATTTTCAACCAAGAAGATACATTTTTAACCGAGAAGATTAAATTCCTTAAGAGGACGAATTTTCAACAAAATACATGATTTTTCAACAAAATAGTGAAAAAAGCTATCAAGATAGTTGAATTTTTAACCCATAAAGACGAATTTTCAACAAAACAGTGAACTTTGAAAAGGAGAAGAAGTAACCTTCAACCAATAATAGGTGGATTTTCAACTAATAGGGTGAATCTTCAACCAAAAAGATTCAATTTCTACCAAAAATGCTGATTTTCTACAAATAACTTGGATTTTGAATCCGCAAATATCTATTTCTTTACAAAAAAGTTCAATTTCATGGAAATAATTGAACTTCCAGCCCTAAAAGATAAATTTTCAAGAAAACAGCAAACTTTTGAAACAAAAAGAATAAACCTTCAATCAAAAATAGGTGGATTTTCTGACAAAAGATGAATTTTCAACGATGAAGATTATGTTTCTATCAAAAAAGAAGAATTCTCAACAAAATGCATGATTTTCCAACAAAATAGTAGAATCTACAACCAAACAGATGAATCTCCTACCAAAAAAATGAATTTTAAACGAAGTAGTTCAACTTTGCATTAATTAATTGCATTTTTAACCAAAAAGGATTTTAATTTTATATCAAAACTTGTCGAATTCTACCAAAAAAGAGGAATTAATAGAAAAATTGAATTTTCAACCAAAACGGATGAATTTTCGACCAGAAAGGTTAATTTTTAAATGAAAAGGACGAACTTTAAACACAATACATAAATTTTCGACTAAAAACGATATCTTCTTCAACTCAAAATTGAATAGTTGAATTATCAGTTAAGGAGAATTAATTTTTGATAATAGAAAGAAAAATTTTATGAAATATTACATTCTTGTCCAAAGAGATAGATTTTTAATTAAATGACACATCATCAATCAGAATACTTAAATTTTGAGTTAAGAAAATTGATTTTCCAATTATCAACAAAGCAGAAGAACCCTTAACCAGAACAGAATAATTTTTTACCATAAAGTATGACTTTTGAATAAAATAATAAAATTTTCAACCAAATAATAGAGGTTTCAACCAAAAATATTATACTGGACTCTTCAACCAAAAATAATAAAAGAAATAACTTTCAACAAAAATAGCTAGATTTTCTCTTTGGGTTCTAGCTTTCTAGTTTTTATTTAAGTGAAAAGATGAATCTTCAACTAAAAGTATAAAGGTTGATATTTTAACCAAAATTATTTCAATTTTAAATAAAAACAGTTGAATTCAACTATAAGAGACAAATTTTCCAGAAAATAGTTGAATTCTCAGCCAAGAAATATTTTCCAGTCAAGAGAAAAAAAAATGACCAAATTATTGAATTTTCTGACCAAAATAAAGAATTTTCCAGAAAACAGTTGAGTTTTTAGCAAAAAAAAAGAAACTTTCTACTCTGGAAATGATTTTTTTCTTTTCAAAAGTTTTTTCATACTTCTGGAAGATTCCAAACTTCCTCGGACCAACAAGGAATGTTTCAGAAAATTTTGAATTTGAAGGTGGGAGAAAAACTGCAATTTTCCTATATTGGGCTATAAATCTCTATGGGTTCGGGAGGGTCTTTTCACTTTCAGAAAGTGTTTCTTTAGTTTTTTATTCTAGATTAAAATTTCTTCGAATGTTCAGAATTCAATGAATAAAAGCGTTGCATATCATCCTGATCCAATTACGGATTCAAATTAATCAGCTGGCGTTTACTGTTTCTTTGAATATCCTCATTCTCTGATAGTGTACAGGTCAGCCTGCAATTTCTCAAAAACTTATTTATTCAAGGAGTGTTATGGGAGGCATTCATGTGGCTTTTTCTAACCGTTGCGTAAGCGTAACGAAATATTTTCTTGAGGCATGATGCTTATGTATTTCTTGTTCTTTGTGGAACAAGTTACAAAACAGATGTCTTCTAAGAGATGTGTCTTCACATTTAATATTTGTCATAAATGAGGAAGAATATCTTTCAAATAATGGGAGTCTAGATGCTAAATGGATTTCTTTATAACCTTCTTGCGTAGAATAACAAACAAATCATGATGAGGAAACTAGAAGAAACTGCACCTTCTTATCAGTTAGGATGATTGTGAAATACGATTAATTATCTTAGGTTCATAATAGTGATCCACAATGAATTTTTCCATAAAGGGATTTTATTTTGATCTCGCACGTCCATATCTTTTAACATGGAAGTTAATCCGAAAGTTTGCATACTTTCTTCACAATTTGATTATTGCGAAAGATGGTTTGCCATGCGGGTGGTGAAACTGTTTTTCAGCAGCTTCGAAATCAGAAATCTGTTTTGCATATTGTCTGTTTACGAAATTAGAGCTCGTAATCTATTTTTTGAATACATTTTCAGTTTCGTGTTGTGAAGAATTATCTTGAAGGATAAGGGGACGTCCATAAACTGCGTTACGTTTCAACCAAAAAAAAATAACCTTTGACCGAGCGAGAAAGACGAATTTCTTCGAAGACAGTGGAATTTTGAACAAAAAATGTTAATTTTCAACCAAAAAAGATGACTTTTCTACCATAAAAGATGAATTTTCAATCCAAAAGGACGAATTTTCACAAAACAGTTAAATTTTCGATCGAAAAAGATGACTTTATTTAAACAGTTAATTTTTCACCAAAATAATTAAATTTTTAACAAAGTAGTTAAATTTTCAACTGAAAACAATCATTTTCTACAAAGAAGATTAATATTCTACCAAAAAAAAAAGATAAATTTTCAACGAAATACCTGAATCTTTAAGACAAATAGAGGAATTATTTACAAAGTAGTGGAACTTTCAGCCCGGAAATTTTTTTTTTTTACAAAGAAGCAAACTTTCTACTAAATAGTTATATTTTGAAATGAATAGTTTAATTTTTTAGCAAAGAATTATATTTTCTACCCGAATGATTTCATTTTTTGCCAAAAATATAAGCTTTCAACAATAAAGTTTGTTTTGAACAAAGAGATATGAATTCTTTACCATAGCACATAAATTTTTAGTCTGAAAGGACAAATTTGCAACAAAAAAGTTGAATTTTCGACCATAAAAGATGACTTTAATGAAATAGTTAAATTCTCAAACACAGAGTTGAATTTTGAACTAAATAATATAAGGTTTCAACTGAAAGTTTATCTAAACGTTTGTTTTTAAACACGAAAGATAAATTATAAACAAGAAGTTAATTTTCTATTAAATAGCGATATTTTCAACAAAAAAAAAAAGAATAAATCTGATCTACCAAGAAGATTAATCTTCTAACAAAAAGACGAATTTTTATCAAAATACATTATATTCTCTACAAAATTCTTGAATTTTAAAGCCAAAAAGGCAAATTTTCTACAAAACACTAGAATTCCAGATCCAGAAATATAATTTTTCAACAAAGAAGTTCATTTTCTACCAAATAGTACAATATTTAATAAATTTAATTTAATTTTCAACCACATAATTCAATTTTCTACGAAAATTGGTGAATTTACACAAAAAAAATCAATTTTCAATAAACTAAGTTAATTTGCAACCAAATAGTGGAATTATCAAGCGATAAAGACGAATTTTCTACAAAGCAGTTGGACTGTAACCCGAAAATATGAATTTTCAACAAAAATATTAATTTAAAACAAAATAGTTGAATTTTCCACTAGAATGATGAATTTTAAACAAAACAAATGAAATTTTTACAAAGCAGTTCAACCCTAAATCAAGTAGTTGATGATTCAACCAAAAAATGAAAAATTCTCAATGAAACATGTAATAGTTGACATTTCAACCAAACAAAAAAGACGAATTTTCAATGAAATAGTTTAATCCTCAATCAAATCATATTTATTTTCAACCAATTAATTGCATTTTTCACCAAAAAGCATGAATTTCAAATCAAGAAAATTAAATGTCTATCCAAAAGACGATTTTTCAACAAGAGTAATTGCTTGTAATAAACATGAGTCCGAATAGCATTGTCGAGGACATGAACTCGTCGATTCTAAAAAAAAGCTCGTAAGTCGTGCGTGAAGGAGAGGCAAACGAGAGTGATATGGTCAATCTGATACACTTAATATAACTCATTGTTGCATTCTCACACTTGTTAAGAAGATAATTTAGGATAGTGATCAGGACATACCATTAATTATGATTTAATATTCCTAAGGGATGAACAGAAGATCCTCGACAAAGCTGTTCTGCAATTATTTTAAAAATAAACATTACAGATTACAAATTTCCTGAATTAATTTATTCATTAAAAAACAAACATGTTACTGTCAACCCAAAATGCCCAGTGAGGGTAATTGCTTGTAATAAACATGAGTCCGAATAGCATTGTCGAGGACATGAACTCGTCGATTCTAAAAAGAGAGCTCGCAAGTCGTGCGTGAAGGAGAGGCAAACGAGAGTGATATGGTCAATCTGATACATTTAATATAACTACTTGTTGCATTCTCACACTTGTTAAGAAGATAATTTAGGATAGTGATCAGGACATACCATTGATTATGATTTAATATTCCTAAGGGATGAACAGAAGATCCTCGACAAAGCTGTTCTGCAATCATTTTAAGAATAAACATTACAAATTACAAATTTTCTGAATTAATTTTTTCATTAAAAAAGAAACATGTTACTGTCAACCAAACATGTCCAGTGAGGGTAATTGCTTGTAATAAACATGAGTCCGAATAGCATTGTCGAGGACATGAACTCATCGATTCTAAAAAGAGAGCTCGCAAGTCGTGCGTAAAGGAGAGGCAAACGAGAGTGATATGGTCAATCTGATACATTTAATATAACTACTTGTTGCATTCTCACACTTGTTGAGGAAATAATTTAGGATAGTGATCAGGACATACCATTGATTATGATTTCATATTCCTAAGGGATGAACAGAAGATCCTCGACAAGGTTGTTCTGCAATCATTTTTAATATAAACATTACGAATTACAGAGTTTTCAAATAATTCATTCAAAAAAAACCAACATGTTTCTGCCAAGCCAACATTTTCAGTGACGATAATTACTTGTAATAAACATGAGTCCGAATAATATTGTCGAGGACATGAGCTCGTCGATTCTAAAAAGAGACCACGCAACTCGTGCGTGAAGGAGAGGCAAACTTGAATGATATGGTCGATCTGATATCTTTAATATAATTTATTATTGCATTTTCACACTTATTGAGGAGATAATTTAAAATAGTGTTCGGGAGATTCCATTGATTATGTGTGGTGGCTATGAATGAGTTTTTAACTAAACTGATGAATCTTCTGCCTGAACAGTTTCATTTTCAGCTCAAAAAAATTAATTCTTAACCAACAAAATGATTGTTTAACTCTGAAAATAACTTTTTTCTTTCTAAAAGTATTGCTATTGATTTTCGAAAATTTGAAATTCCAGGGTGGAAGGAGAATTTCAATCTTTCTATATTGGGTATTCAATCTCTATGGGTTTCTGCAGTCACGATTTGAATAGTGAAAATGAAAAAAAAAATGTTGCAAAACAAATTAAATTTTTTGATGGTCGTAAAAAAGACCTGTAAACTGCATTTCAACTCGTGCGTGAAGGAGAAGTAAACGAGAGAAATATGGTCGTTCTGATATCTTTAATATCATTTATTGTTGCATTTTCACATTCATTGAAGGAATAATTTAAAATAGTGATCGGGACATCCAATTGATTATGATTTAATATTCCTTAAGGATGAACAGAGGATCCTTGACAAAGCTGATCTGCAATCATTTTAAACATAAACATTACAAATCACAAAGTTTTTTAAAATAATTCATTTATAAAGAAACCAACCTTTTTTTGTCCAGCCAACGTGTTCCACATTCTTCTTATTGGTGGCCTTTAAATAATCCATTAGAGGCCGAAAAAACTCGAGCACTGGCTTAGCCGATAATTTTGTTTCGTCTGTGGCCAGTTTCATTATACGCTGCCAAGGTGCCGAACTGCCAAGTGACATAATGTATCTGAAATTTATTTGATAAAATTTACATAATTTTTTATATCATAAGCACTGATCAGTGAGTTACTTTTTAGAAGGAACTAGCTATCGTTACCGTCACATTACGAAAAAAGTAATTAACGTTATCGTTACCGATACAAAATGTAACTTTTTCTGAGTTTCTTTTCCAAAAAAAAGTAACTGCCGTTACTTTTTTTGGTTACTTTTTTATTTAAGGAATATATATTTATAATAATCAGAATTTAATATAATATATACATAATAATAATATACATAATATTTCCGAAACAATATAAGATACATTTTCAAAAAAATACTGGAATCGTTAAATTTTCAGTCATAAAATTGAATTTCAACAGAATAGTTAAGTTTTTAAACAAAAAAATGGATTTTCAACTAGAATAACGAATCATTGACTGAAAAAATAAATTTTCAACAAAAGAGTTCAATTTTCAACACAGTTGTTTTTGCAACTGAAAAATATGAATTTTTAAACGAGGAGATTAATTTTCTATCAAAAAGACGAGTTTTCAAAGAAATACATAAATTTCCAAGCAAATAGTTGAATTTTCATATAAAAAAACAAGAAATTTGCAAACAAGAGTTGAATTTTTATCAAAAATAAACATAAATTTAAAATCAGAAATGGAATAATTGAATTTTCAGTTCAAAAAACTAATGTTAAACAAAAAAAAATTTTTTCTACAAAATAGTTTAATTTTCAACAAGAGAGATAAGTTTTCAACTTGAATGATGAATTTTCAAACAGAAAAAAATTGAATTTTCAACAAAGTTGTTCGACTATCAACCAAAAAATATTCAAATTTTGAATCGAAAACAGTTCAACTCAATCGAAAAAGACAAATTAAAAAAAAAACAGTTACGATTCAAACCAAAGAGATGAGTTCTCAACTTAAGAAGATTAATTCTGAACAAAAAATGTAATAATTGATATTTCTACAAAAATAGATTTTAATTTTGAAAATATAAACCTCTAACCAAAAATATAATTTTCAATTGAATAATTGAATTTTCTACTAAAATAGTCAAATTTTCAATCCAAAAAGAGTAATTATCAACAAAACACTTGAATTTTGAAACGAACAGACTGATTTTCTTTCATAATTTTGAACTTTTTAACAAAATAATTTAACCATCAAACAATTAATAACATTTATACCAGAAGAAGATGAAATGTCAAACAATAATAGTTGGATTTTCAATCAAAGAGATGAATTTTCAACTAAAATGATGAATCTTAAGCCCAAAATTGAACTTTTAACGCAGTAGTTCAACTTTCAACAAAGAAGTTGAATTCTCAATAAAAAATGATTATTTTTAACGAAACAGTTGCATTTTCAAGCGAAAAAGACGAATTTTCCACAAAAAGTAGATTTTTAGCCCAAAAAGACAAGTTTTCAACACTACAGCTGAATTTTCAACCAAAAGGATGACTTTTTATCAAAATTATTGTATTTATAAACAATATGATGAATTTGCAACCAAGAAGATTAATTTTCTACAAAAAAAGACGAATTTGCCACAAAATACATGAATTTTCATCTAAATAGTTAAATCTTCTACTACACAAGATGAATTCTTATCCAATAATAGTTGGATTTTCGACCAAAAAGATGAATTTTCAACAAAATAGATGGATTTTCTACCAAAAAGTTGAATTTCCATCAAAAAACGTGAATTTTCATGTAAAAAAAAGATCAATTTTCAACGAAAAAAAGATTATCCTGAACGAAAAATGTAATAATTGATATTTCTACGGAAATAGATTTTAGTTTCAAATAAAACACAGTAAAAGTCAAAATGGTAAATTTTTCACAAAATAGTTGAATGTTTGAGTTGAAAATATGAATCTCTAACCAAAAAGAAAATTTTCAACTTAATAATTGAATTTTCTACTAAAATATTCAAATTTTTTAACCCAAAAAGAGTAGTTTTCAACAGAACAGTTGAATTTTGAAACGAACAGATTGATTTTCTATCATAATTGTTGACTTCTTAACAAAATAATTAAATCCTCAAACAATTAATAAAATTTTCACCAGAAGAAAATGAAATGTCAAGCAATAATAGTTGAATTCTCAATCAAAGAGATGAATTTTCAACAAAAATGATGAATCTTAAACCCAAAATTGAACTTTTAACGCAGTAGTTCAACCTTCAACAAAGAAGTTGAGTTTTCACAAAATAGTTGAATTCTCAATTAAAAATTACTATTTTTTAACTAAATAGTTACATTTTTAAGTGAAAAAGACGAAATTTCCACAAAAAAGTTTATTTCCAACCCAAAAAGACAAATTTTCGACAATGCAGTTGAATTCTCAACCAAAAGGATGACTATTTATCAAAATTGTTGTATTTATAACCAACATGATGAATTTTCAACCAAGAAGATTAATTTTCTGCAAAAAAAAGACGAATTTGCAACAAAATACATGAATTTTCATCCAAAGAAATGAATTTTCAACTGAAATGATGAATTTTCAACCAAAAAAGCTGAATTTTTAACATAATAGTGGAATTCTTAACTGAAGCAGTATTATTTTCAATCAAACAGTTGCATCTTTAAGCCAAAAAAATCAATTTTTTTACAAATCGTTCAATTTTCAGCAAATAGTTGAATTTTCAACCAAAAAGATCAACTTTTCAACAAAATTGTAGAATTGTCAACCAAAATGATGAATTTTCAACCAAAAACATGAATTTTCACGTAAAAATGGTTAATTTTCAACCAAAAATGGAATATTTAAGTTTCCAATTGCAAAAAATGAATAATCAATGAGAAAAGTTGAATTCGCAACGAAAAATGTAATAATTGATATTTCAATCAAAAAAGATTTTAGTTTTAAATAAAAGACAGGAGAATTCGAACAAAAGCGAAAATTTCACAAAATAGTCGAATTTTATAACGAATAGAAAATTTTCTATCAAAATTGTCGGATCTTGAACAAAATAATTAAATTTTCAAACGAATCATAAAATTTTTGACCATGAAAGATAAATTCTCAAACAAACCACCTAAATCAAATCAACCAAAAAGGATGAATTTTTAGCCGAGAGAGATGAATGAATAATAATTGGATTTTCAACCAAAGAGATGAATTTTCTACGAAACTGATGGATTTTTTACCTGAATAGCTTAATTTTCAGTTTAAAAAAATTAATTTTTAACCAAGAAAAAGTATATGTGCAACTCGAAAGTAACTTTCTTTTTAAGTGTTTTTATTGACTTTCAAAAATTTGGATTTCCAGGGTGGGAGAAAAATTGCATTTTTCCTTTATTGGTCTATGAATCTCTATGGCTATCTGTGGCCATAATTTGAATAGTGAAAATGAAAAAAAATGTTGCAAAAGTAATGAAATTTATTGATTGTTCTGAAAACGACTTGTGAACTACATCTCTAAAGTAACTAAAAAAGTAACGGATGTATAGTTACTGTTATTGGAAAAAATGTAACTAGTTACCAATTCGCTACTTATTTACGAAAGTTACTTTGTTACCACCATCGTTACCAAAAACGTAACTAGTTGCAGTATCTATTTTCATCTTCTTGATAGACATATGAACACATTGAACATTTGCACGTAACTAATTCTTAAGTGGAACAAAATTCTACTAATGCTTCACAGACGTTGCTCCCTGCATTTTTTGCGAGGAGAAATCGTAGTTATACATTCCGAGTATAAATAATTGCGTACATACTTGAGAAGTTCTCCAACTTCCTTGTTTCCCGAAAAGTCACAATTGTAAAGTCCCTTTGAAGAATTTTTCGATTGGTCTGGATCGTATTCATCAGCCAAAACACAAATAGACTTGAGTAATTGAAATTGTTGAATCGTACTGACAAAATAGCTGCAATTGTTATTAGATTCACCTGGAATATAGTCGGCGAAATACTTAAGGGATTTAGAAAAAGGATTTGTCAAAAAAAATGTTGTTGGAAAAATTTTAATTGTACCTGATGTAGGGTCGATTAGCAATCACATGAAATTTGGAGGCTGGATCATAATCCTCTTTTCCACGCTTGACTGGTGGACTTATTCCCTGATATTCTTCTCTAATTTGAAGAGTGATTAATTATTATTCATTAGATTAGATTCTTACTCCATTCATACCCTTTTCGGGGTTTTACATATCTAAAATCCCCCCTCCCATAGGAGATCGTCAGACACTGAACCTTTGAGCTCAAATCCCTTTCCAAAACCCCCAATTACCCAACTCTCTTAATAATCCTCCAAACAATGTCTGATGTACTCAATCCTGTGGGTTTTTTTCAATCTCAAGAATCCCCTACCGTTTCCAGACAGATTTTTATTGGAAGTTTTCGCATTCGCCTGATCATTTGGTCAGGGGAGTGGAAAATTGTAGAAAACCAAAATTGTCGAGCGCAGCCGGTTACCGACAGACGAGTTTGGATGTAGACATTAGATAGAATGAATTGTCCACATCCATTTTCGGCGTCAAACCTCCCGCTCAACAATAGTTGAACTCTGAGAAAACATATCTAACCGAGAATCCCGAAGGGTCACCCATCCGAGCGCTAACTGCGCCCGTCCGTGCTAAACTTTCAAGATCTCGATGAGTCGAGAAACACCACCCAGCTACCGCCATCGATTATTATTCATTTTTTTAAATATATATTTTTTATTTGAATAATTTTCAATAATTTAAAATATCTTACCTCAATTTCCACCATTCGCAATTATACTTATCAGGATCATAACGCCCCCTGAATATGTTCCATCTATGAAGATCAAGGGCAATCGAATATGGTAGAATAACAATTTTTTGGAGTGCCAATTGAAAAAGATAATTGATCTTTGTTTGATAATCATCCGAATAATGTTTTAGAAGGCCCACTTTTTTGAAGTGTCTGTAAAATCGAAACGACGATACAATTAAGGGGCCGGATCCTACAACCGCCTTAAAATTTTTCTAGCTGAACGACGTTGGCCCCTGGATTCTTTTCAAGCAAGTTTCGAATTTCAATTTTGAAAATACATATTTTTATATTAAATTTAACTGCGCATGTTTTATATCATAATAAAAAAGTTGTAGCTTTTACCGTTTACAAAGTAAGCCCGAAAAACCCGGTTTTTAGAAAACAATTTTTTTTTATTTTTGACTTCAACTCGCCATAATTCAGCTAATTTTTGGAATTTTTGAATAAAATTTGCAGAAAATATTCTTTATGATTGTCTTCGACTAGAAGAGTAAATAATATGTACTCATTTTTGTTTAAACGAAAGTTTAAAATTTTTACATGAGACATTGAATAAATCATGCATTCATATTCTCAAGCTCATGGGGAGTCGAGCGAATATTGATCAATAAAAAACTTCCAGCGAAAAAATTTTTCAGAAAGGTGTAAATGTGTTTTCCATAGAGAAAATTATTTAAAATGAATCATTAATGAGAAATCAGGAAGGTGTTATTTGAGCTGCGTGCACAGCAGTGCAAATCTGGAACTCACTTTTCAAAAAGTTCTACAGCTTTAAATTTTTATCCGATTCAAATGTTTTCTTTTTAATTAGAAAGGATTATATTCTCAACAAGCATACTGAGCGATATCTTCAAGTTTAATAATTTTTAGCGTATTTTGTATGAAAGGTTATAAAAAAGTGCACTTTTAAGAAAAGTCTTTTTTTTAGCTCTTAACCCTTATTGATATATTTGTAATCAACTCTTATCAAAATCTGAACCTACGAAGAAAGCAAACGTCTTGCTTATTGTTCAACTTCATCATTGTAAACAAATTTTATAAACAAATAAACAATTTTCCTACTTTTTCACGAAAAAAATTCTATGCGATTTAATATGTTTCAAAGTAGCTTCTCATACTTATTAAACTTAAGAAAATAGTTAACACCCAACATTTAGCAGTGTAGTAAATAATTTAAGTTAACAAATAGAACTTTTCCATCCATTCTTCGGAAAAATAATAATTTCCATCTTATATCTATCGAAATTGTTTTGCAGACTTACTAAACTCCAGAAAAGTGTTATTGCTTAATAGTTAGCTTTGTTATAAATAATTTAGGTTATCAAATTACAAATTTGTACGACTTTTTTGTGGAGAAAATTTTGTTGTTGTTCAATATGTCTCTGAGCCGCTTTTCACACTCACTACGCTCCAGAAAATTGTTAAAGCTTAAAATTTAGTTTTGTTAAAAATAATTTAAACAAAAAAATATAAAATTTTCATCCATTTCTGGAGGAAAAAGATGATTATCTAATATCTATGGAAATAGCATCTGGAACTGTTTTGGTAAGCTATTTTGATACATATAAGATGGAACAGAAAATTTTTCCGAAAAAAAAGAATGAAAATTTTCTATTTTTCAACTTCAGTTATTTACAAAAATCTAAATTTTAAGGTTTAAGAATTTTCTTGAGTTTATTATGTTTGAGAAGCTATTTCTATCAGTATTGGATGAAAAAGAATTTTTCTGCAAATAAGGGATGAAAATTGTCCATTCATGAACTTTAATTATTTATAGTAAAGCTAAATATCAAGCATAAATAATAATCTGTAGTCTAGTTGGTCTAGTGAAACATTATGATACATATAAAATTGGGAAAAATATTCTGGCATGAAAGGATGAGAAGGTTTCATTTGTTAACTTAAATTATTTATAACAAGACTTAATATCAATTGTTAAAAATTTTTTGTAGGCTAGTAAGTGTGAAAAAATACTTTGATACATATTAGACAGAAAATTTTTTTTTCGTGAAAAAAATAGGAAATAAAATTTGTTAACAACAATAAAATTGAACCATAAACATACAGTTTGCTTTCTTAAATGAGTAATAAAATAAAATAATAGGTAATTAGTGATAGGTACTTAAATAAGTACTTCTTTTGTAACCTTGAAATTCCAGATTTGCACCACTGTGAGCGCGGCCGAAATAAAACCTTCATCATTTCTGAATGATGATTTATTTCAAATAATTTTATTTACAGAAAACGTATCCATACCTCTCTGAAAAACTTTCCAGCTGAAAGTTTTTTATTGCTCAAAATGCGCTCGACTCCTCATCAGCTTGAGAATAAGAATGCATGATTTATTCAATGTCTCATGTAAAAATTTATAATTTTTGTTCAAACAAAAATGCTCATACATTATTTACTCTACTAGTCGTAAAACATCATAAAGAATATTTTCTGTAAATTCCATGAAAAAGTTCCAAGAATTGGCTGAATTATGTCGAGTTAAAGTCAAAAAAGTGAAAGAAAATTTCTTTCTAAAAAACGGAGTTTCTAGGCTTACTTTGAAAACGACAAAAGCTACAACTCTTTTATTCAAAGAAAAAAGACGTGCAATTAAGGTTAGTATAACAATATGTACTTTTGAAATTAAAATTCGAAACTTGTGTCAGAATTGTCCACGGACTAACGCCGTTCAGCAAGTAAAAATTATAGGCGGTTATACTATCCGGACCCTCAATTCCAGAATCCACCGACATGGTATTTACATTTTTAGAGGTCACTCGAAAAAGCGAATTATAATATTATTCGAGTAAGAAAAAACAACAAGTACAAGACCCTGACTTATTTCTTTTTCAGAGAGTGTGTTTTGCAGTTCATAAGAAAAATATGGGAGTGTATGATATAGTTTAATCTACTCACGTAACTAGGACAAAAGTGATTTAATTAGGAAGCTAAAATTAGGTGAAAATTCTGAAAAAGGAATCACAAATCTTAAAGATGATTTTATTCTGCAAAAAGGTAGAATATTTATATCTTATAAAACTATGTAAGTGCATGCTTCTATTATTACGAAAGAAGGTAATAAAACAGAAGAAAATATATCTTACGTAATTAAAACTTTTCCTGCATGAAATATTAACTTTTAATCAGCGAGTATGAAATTATTTAATGAAAAAATCAGAATTTTTTGATACCAAATAAATTTACCTGGGATACAAAATATTCAAAGTGAAAATATCTGCTACTGCTTCATGAAAGCCAGGTATAGGTTCATCTCGAAAGGGAATTGGTTGATTTCTGTATTCCATAAAGTAATGTACGTGAGCTAAATTGTGATGCAGTGTTATGAAATCGGCTCCAGTTACCTTCAGACACATCTTTAACCTAGGATTTCCGGAAATTTGAATAATTAGTCTTACATTTTCAAGTGCGTAATATTTTTCAGAAGGTGCAAGATTTTAATTTATTACGGTATAAAAATGTTAATATACTGTATATTTTGAGAAAAGAAAATTACCGATAATCTTTTCTGGTGAATAAATCCCAAGCAGATGCTTGACAAGACATATTTCTGTCACTTGGACGTTCCAAAATACTTTTTTCCCAAAATCGACTGTTTAATTTGGTGAAAGACATTGCTTGGAAATACTCTTCAGCCTCTTTCGCCATTTGTTCTATATTGTAATTCTAGAAAGAAAACAAAAGGCATTTTACATTTCAAGTTAATTAAATTTGATGCCATTAATAATTGTACTTACCTGAGGGAATAATCACAGGAGTGAAAGTGACTCTAGAAGAAAAGGAAATAGCAAGAGGAAGTGAGGTGTTACAGGAAGGAAACTGGAGGAAAAACAGAAGCTAGTATAGGATGACAATTTATAACGGAAAAGGAGAGAAAAATACAAGGAAAGAAATAGAGAATTACATGAAAGAAGAAGAGAAAGAGATACAGATAATGAAAGAAGGTTGGAATGCAAGAATAAGAAAAAAGAGAAGTTTATAAAGGGACGGGAAATATAATGCAATAAATTCGAAAGATCAGTTGCTTAACAAAGAGGGAAAGTAACTGTTGGAGATAGTGGGAAAAAGGGGTTGGCATGCACTTAATGGTAACAAAACAGGAGATGAAAAGGGGCATTTACGTATGTGAGAAGTAATTCGGCTTCAGTAATTGATTATATAAAGTCAAAGGTTTCTAGGTTCTGTTAGCCAAAAATAAACATCTCACTATATAATTGTACTTACATCTTTCAAAAGGGCGGCAGTTATATTAGGAAAGTGACTCAGAGAAAAAGGAACCGCTAAATCGTATACGTGCCATTTTTGTGCCCACATGTTCCCTTTAAGCAAATTATACAGCAACAAATGGCGAAGCTTATAATTTTTTTCTATTTCTATTAATGAACCACAATTTTTTTCAAAATTCAAAATTTTTATTTCATTTCTTACCCAACAGATGAGCGGGAATAGTGCCATTCTCACTTATCAATCGAGTTCCATAAATTATGCGCAGTTTTCTTCTCACGTATGCATGTAATTGAGCATAAAGTGGTTTGATCTCTGACCATAAATTCATTATGGTTTTCTCGAAATTAGGCGTTGAATAGTCTGCAATCCACATTTCCGCTGCATTTGGAAAATCTGAATTTCAAAACGTCTTTTCAGAAATATATATTTTGAAAAATACTTATTTTATTTCTTGATAACAATAAATTTGTACAAACTCAATAACGATGCCATATCATTGTTAATCTCATTAATAAATTGTAATTCATCAAAAAATTGGGGACCAGTTGCGTTCCTCCAAGCCACCCAATAGTGAAGCAGTTCGCTTGGATTTCGCGATGTTGAGAAAATATTCACTATTTCTAATTGCAAATTTTGTATTTAGCTTGTTGTATTAAAAATAAGAAAGCTTCTTAAGTGTCTTCTTTACCTGGTAATCTGACACTGCAATCATTACAATTTCCGTACCGGCAGACAGATGATTCTGCATATCGTTTCTTTAGGCTCACAAGCAAACTCATGTACTTGAAAAATCGTGGTTAACTAATTACACTGATGGACAATATATAATTGAGTGTATAATAAAAAAACAGTTTTAAAAAATGTGCTTACTGATAGAAATGTATCTTCCTCCAAAATCGCACTTCCTATATTCGTCATCTTGTGAAAGAGTAATTTAAGAGTTTGATTCCGAAATCCTTTCCAGTCAAAGGAAGCTAAACGGTGTCTTGCTCGTTTTGAAAATCTGTTGCTGTCTACTACCGCTGCAATCTAAAATTTTCATTTGATATAAATAGAAAATATTAAAATGTAAAAAGAAAATTTAACTACCATTCGTTCGAGATTTTCTTCATTGATGTTGACGTTGTAATAATAAGTGAAAAGTGCCTCCTGATGTTTGATGACAGCATATTCCTCATTCAAAACGTCCATAAGTTCACGAGCAACGTCTTCCTCTCGAGAAAAAAGACTAGCCTTGACTGAAAACGAACCACAAGTTGCAAGGATTGTCAAAATAATCCAGAAATTAGCTGACATTTCAAAAACGGGGTAATAATCTGCATTAACTCTGACCGGATTTTCACAGCAGAAAAAGGAATCGTTTCTCTCCAAACTGGTTATTGATTACGACGATCGTGATTATTCTAGCAATTTTTGGAATAAATGGCTTTTCAATTGCTTTTTGATCGATATCGACCATTCTAATGCCAACACCATAACGTTATACGCACTGATACGGACGATTAAACAACGTCCTTCGCATAGTTTCAATTTGTTCCAAGTTGATAACACACACAAGGGCGTAGCCACGCATGGAAAACGGATACAATTGACCCTTTTCTTCTCTGTTTGATCTATTTTTTAAATTTTAGAAAGCTATGTTTTTCTTGAGATATTTACATTTTCACAATTACCCAAATAAAAATAGAGCCAATGAAATACTAATGAGATCCAAACATAATCCGACTAATGCACCGTGTATGAGGAATAAAGGACTAGAAAAGATCCAACCTAATTTTTTTGGTGAATTTTTGCAAAGGCTAACAAGGTTTACGTTCCAAAAAAATGCTTCAAAAATAGGACTAGTGTACTGAGAAAAATTTTAAATACTATTTTAGAAGACTATTTTAGAATTTTAACATCCTATTTTAAAAGAACTTTTTTACAACAAAAGTGCCACTTTCAATTATTTATTTTGCTTATGCTCTTTCCCTTTTACGGGTTTTAGAGTCTTTTTAGAACCATTACCAGTTTTTTCATTGAGAATCTTCATATACTAACTTACTAACTGTTTCTTACATATCAAATTAATCACTATTCTTACATCTAGATGCTTGCGACCTTGCCCTGGGCTTCCGCTACAAAAAGGACTATTAGTAATGATTTGTCTCATATTTGATACTTGCCGGGATTTAATTCTGAACCCTAACAGAACTCCAATGGAAGTTTTTGTTTTTCACTCTGGTAGACAGAAAGTGTTTGATTCACTGTTTTTGATTTTCAAAATATGTATGCTAAAAATTATTATCATCATACTGGAATAAAGTTAAATGGGCTGCTAATTACAGGACTCTCACCTAAGACATTCGTCCTCTTAAATTAAGAGTTTAGACAAATTTCGTACTTTATCCATGCCCTTGAAAATTGTGGATGTATAAGTAACTTTACAAAGAGCTTTACACTTCTGACTTAATTATGATCTGCCTTACTCATGCACGTTCTCCAATCTCACGTGATTTCCGTTAAACAAAACAAAGATTTTTTGAATCGATATAACCCAGTTCCTAGGGAAAAGATAAGCGCGCGTTGAAATTCATGAGCGATGCCCGTAATTTCATAATTGAGATTAAGAAATTTGAATTTGAATTGAATTTAAAAATTTAGTAATTTGAATTTAAAATAGATTATTTTAAATATGAAAACATAACTTGGAAGAGAATAAACAAAAACTCAATTGGACGACAATTAATTTCCTGATTTCTTCTTGCTATGATTCATGATAAACCTACTTTTCTATATTATATAATATTTATAGTATTCAGAGCAGTTTATTCATGCAAGTACGAAAGTAATTAACATCACGAAAAACTTATCCGAATGCAGGACAGTATTTTGCCCTAAATCATGACTTGCATATAATGCAGTGCAAGGTTAACAGGATTATATTTTATGTAGTATCAATGAACGGTGAGAAAAATGGTATAGGATGGTATAAAAAATAGCTTGCAAAATTCCTATGTTGCAATGACATCATTTGTTGCTACTCTATATACAAAGATACAAAGATAGAAAGATGTAGTAGAAAATATCCACAATGTCAACCATTATTTTTCATCAAATAATATTCTTTCTTTTCAATGAACTGCGTATGAAACGATTATTATTATTTGAATGAAAATGAATAAGAAATATCAGCTTTTGAGTAGAACAATTTTGTAGGTACAGATGCTTCTTTGACTTTATCATTACTAGTTTTTCTGCGACTAATTTCCGGTATGCAGATACGAGCCAAGGAACTCTAACACACCGTTGTAATTGTGCAACTTTTTTTGCTTTCATGACTAATGTTCTCTAAAATTATAGAATATTTATTTAACAATTTTAAAAGGCAAAATTCGCTTTGAGAATATAATAATTACCAATAATTCTCTGAATTCAAATTCAAACAAGATTAAGCTTTTGCATTTTATAATCATTCTTTTCAGTAATTTGTCTTGATAATCATTAATCTCACAATAGTAGGTGATTTTGTTCAGTGAGAAATTCCCAGCATGACTCACGAGCGAATAGAACCTACTTGTCATGATAATAGTCATCATTATTTTCAAATTTTAGGACAGAATAAGTGATGAAATTCTAAAAGTCGTGTTGCTCACAGGAAACGGGAGGATACAAAAGACTAAAGAATTATGTGCATAAATAAATATCCGATTTTTCTCACACTTATGTGAACGGTAATAGGCATAATTTTTCAAATTTAAACAAAAAATGAATTATTATAAGTAATCATGTCTATATTATTACCAAAGTCTACAATCAACATTTTGAAAAAAGTAGTTTCATAACTTATAAAATTATTAATTTGAAAGATGAAAAACGAATTAGAAGAAATTGAATTAAAAAATGTCTTTCGAATATAGCCATAATATTTGCAAATTTTCCTGTTTACAAATTCATAGTTTTTGTTTTCCAAACAAAATTAAGTGCTGCTTCATGTGGTGAAAGTTCTAAACGCTTCAAGCCGTCTACTACAGGTAACGCAGAAATCTTCAAGCAAGAATTAATTTACCTTCTGCAAATCAGGATTCTCTAGTTTCTATTCAGTAGAACTAGATGTCGCTCTCAAAATCTGAGAGGAAGGTAATTTTTGTTCTATATTGAAGTCAATAAACAAGTATTGCATATGCAAATCTTTCACCGTATACTTATTTCTATGATTTGAACAAAAAAAATCAGATTCAATCGAGATGATCTGCATATTTTCGAATCTTTCCTTTAACAAATTAAAGATAATATATGTATTTGAACCCTTGATGGTAAATGAACATTATGATTTTAAGATGAGACTCGTTTGCTCTTTCAATTATTTTAATTATAAGTTTTAAGTATCATTGCAATGAAGTGAAAAGTTCAAACAATCTGTTTCAGCCGCTTTGGTTTCACTTTTCTCCTATCATAACGTAGATAATTCATTGCACGCACTTCTCAGAGAGATATGGAAAATGAAAGTGTCATTTATGGAGACATTGTTAATTTTCATTCTATTACATTTACTACTCTTGTGGTAATTAAACTCTTGATAATTAAAAAAACTAATTGTAGTGTTCATTTTAATTATTCTTGATATAATGATCTTCTTTCGAGTATTTAAAAATAATTTTTAACGTGACATTTATAAGAATGTACTAATTTAGAATATTTCTCGATAATTATTTAAAAATAATGAAATCATTTTCTCTATTTTAAATAAATTAGATAACTTTATTTCTAACAAATACCTTACTATGAAAATAGCAGCCTAACATTACAAAAGCCAGTCTAGCGAAACAAAGCCTCTACATTCTCTTAAAAATTTCCGCAAATAGCTAACATAACAAGCGCTAAAATTACTATCTTCAAGTATTTACTTATCCACCCAACTTGTTGAAAATCGCTCTTATCTTCACTCTAAGCGGCTGCAATTTTAGTAGTTATATTTCAAAATATTTAGAAAGTCTTGAACTCGTTCTTGAAATATTGAAGGTGCATTTAATTCTACACTTTAAAGATCTTCAGTTTAAAGTACGGCAAAATGGAAATGTTTCAGTTAACATCGCTATTTATCTTTCGAAAAGTATTTCGCCTTGCATACTGAAAATTTGTAACGAAGAATTCAAGGGACCAATATTAATTCTATTCCGGAGAAAAATATAACGTTACAAAGAGAAGGAAGCGTCCAATAAAATGTTATCTTCTCTCAAATAAGGAAGCGATTAATGTTAAATATCAAACATAATATTTTAACGCTCCATAAACCCTATGGTCTTTCGAGAGAGATCGAGTTTCAGAGGTTTGTCAAGAAGAGAACAGATTTTTGCAATACTGTGATCATGTCACAGAGTGAATTATAAATGATCATTAGATTATCATTCTGAATTCTAGGGAGTGTAATGCATAGTCGTGTAATTTGATTCTGTGACTCGGCATCTTTTATGGGGTAAGAGGTAGGGCTTCTTTATTGTTAACGATTTATATAGTGACTTCACGCTTCAATAATAGGATTGCTCTTAGAACTCCGCAGAATTGTACCGTTCTGAGCGTGACATCCATGCGCGTAGCTTGAAACAGATAACATCAGTGAAGAATTACCAGTGGCTATTTAACGGACACAAACGACTTTCTGATTCAAAGATACTGTCAGGGTGCAACCAAATGGAGAGTATCGAGATTATATCATTGAATTAGGTCTCATGAAATGTAGTAGCAAAAAACTCCTAAAAAACATGTGTTGGGATCATTTAATCTCTTCCTCTCATTTGAACAGTTAATATTTCAAATAGCCTATTAGGAATGAACATACAACTGACTTAAATAGATACAAAAAATCAAATTAAATATAAGGGTCATCTTCAACTCCTCCCATTTATCCTTTCCTCTCTCCTATCCTTTAGTATCCCAACTCTTGCCGATGTCCCTCACTCTTCCCCTCATGATTGTCCATCCCCTTCACCATCCCTCTCCTTCGCTCTTACTCTAACTCTTTCCCTAACTCTTACCCACCTCTCCGCTCAAACACAACCTCACTCTTCCAAATTTTCTCTCCTTCCTTCTCTATTCCTCCATCATTCCTCCCCTTACTAGCATCTTCCTTAATATCCCAACTCCTCCCCATGTTCCTAAACCTTCCCCTCATGATTCTCCACCCCCTCCAATTTTCCTTTCCTTCGCCTTTACTGTAACCCTTTCCCTGACACTTGTCCCACTTCCCCACTCAAACACACCCTCCCTCCTTCAAATTTTCTTTCTCACCTTCTTCATTCCTCCATCATTCCTCCACTTACAATCTACTTCCTTCATTAACTTCATAGCCTCCTCTAACCCCTTCCCCTCCTCTTACCCTTCATCATTTTCATTCCTCTCTCTGTTACTCAATAAAAACTTATAGCAACATCTCACTCTTCCCATCCGATCATCACACTCTTTCTCTCCCCTCCCCTTTGCGTCACAATCAATATCAAACTAACCCTCTCTCTAACTTTTCCTATTACTCCTCCTCGCAGACACCCCATCCCTCTTCATTTTTTCGTCATAACCCTAATCCTCCCCTACCCTATCCTTCTTCTCTTACACTCTACCCCTTTCATCACTCCTCTCACCCATAATTAGCTCTACTTCCTTCACCTTATCTTACCGCTTATCTTCTTCATCCCTCCTTAGCACTCAAAAATTCAATAAAAATTCATAAGATCCTCTTGTTCTCTCCTTTCCATGGACAGTCTACTTCCATACCCCTTCCCATCACCTTTAACCTTAGACTAACTCTCTCTCTAACACTTCCCCTCACTTTTCTGCTTCATCCCTCACTTCTTTCGATTTCCTTTCTATTTATATATTTATATATTTATATATTTATATTTCCTTCCTAGTCCGCTACTGCCCCACCATTCCCCACTTACACTAGAGGCGCTTCATCACTCCTCTCATTCTTAATCCTCTCTACTCCATCCCTCTTCTCTCATACTATATCTTCTCCCTTCCCTCCCCATCCCATCACAATCAACCTTATACTATCCCTCCTCCTAATAATTCTCCTTACTTCTCCACACAAACACCCTATCCCAACTTCTCCCCATTTCCACCATATTCCTCTTTATTCCTTCTTCATACCCCTAGTTCGCCACCACCTTATCCTTCTCCTCTTACACTCTACCCCTTCACCACTCCTCTCACCCCTGATTCAATCTACTCCCTTCACTTTATTTCACCCTCAAACTTCTACATTCCTCCTTCGCACTTAAAAACTCATAACAACCTCTTCTTTTCTCCTTTCCATCAACAGTCTGCTTCCCCACTCCTTCCCGTTATCTTTAATCTTAGACTTACCCTCCCTCTAACTCTTCGCCTCAATTTTCGTCTCCATCACCTCCTTTACACATCTTTTGATTCCCTTTCTTCTTCATTCCTCCAATATACCCATAATCCTCTACAATCTCGTCTTTCTACACTTACACGCTACCCCTTCACCATCTCTCTCACTCATAATCCGCTCTACTCCTTCCACCTCTTCTTACCCTTTATTTTCTACATCCCGTCTTCGCACTCATAAGCTCAATGAAAACTTATAACAACCTCTTACTCTTCCCTTCCTATCAACAGTGTGCTTCCCCAGTCCTTCCCGTCATCTAGAATCATAGACTAACTCATCCTCTTACTCTTTCCCTCACTTCTTTGCTCCAACACCCCCTCCATACATCTTTTGATTCCCTCCTCTTCATTCCTCCGACACATTTCTAACCTGCTACTACCCTATCTTTCTCCACTACTCTACTTTCTTCATCACCCCTCTCATTCATAATCCTCTATACTCCATCCCCCTCTTCTTACTCTTTATCTTCTTTATCCCTCTCTCACACTCAATAAAAACTCATGGCAACCTCTCATTTTCCCCTTCCCATTACTAATCTCCTTTTTCCCCCCTTCTCGTCACTATGAACCTTGCACTAACTCACCCTTTAACTCTTTCCCTCACTGATCTGCTCAAAAACCCCCCACCCCTCCTCATCTACTCCTACCCTAAATGACTATCCCCTCCCTATTAAACCTTTTCTCGCCCTCCTGATTTTCCCCCTCTCTTCTCCTCCTTTTACACACTACCCCCATCATTACCCTATCTAATTCCCATTTCCCTCTAATTCCACTTCTTCCTCATAGCTATTACCCTCTTCATTCATCCCTCGAACTCAATAAGCACCCATAGCAATGATTGCTGGAGGCTTGTTATTCTCAGAACATACGATTTTCAAAAGGGTTTCTGCTCGGAGCAACGATACCTTAACAAATATATAAAGTGATATCAAATGCTCAAAAAATGCCTTTAAGCATGTCCACTGGGATGATTGAAAAAAAAAGATTCCTTAAATTCAATACGCACACTTGCATGAATTAATTTCCATTCAACAAATTTTCCACGAGAAAAATTCCAATATCGGAAGAGGCGCATGAATATTCCCCAAATTCTATTTTCCCTAATATTTATTTTACCTAAAATATTTTAACCGAATAGCAATTTTCTATAATTTTTATTAATCCTTATATCCAATTTAGCTAATTTTCATTTTTCTGAACTACTTTTTGTGCTATTTTTTATTTTTCCGAACTAAAATTTCATAGTTTTCATATTTTAAAATTACCATATGACATAATTTTTATAATACCGAATTACTATTGAACATAATATTTTTATTATTCCGAAACACTATGTGACATAATTTTTATTCTTCCGAATGAGCAACTAACTTAAAATTCAATTAAAAGAAACGCCATCTGTCATAATCCTCATGTCATCGAAACTGCACGTAACATAAATTTCACTTTTCCTAAGATGACGTCCGGCATCCTTATTGGCTGATTCGAAATTCGTGGCATTATTTAGCCAATAATAATTCCGGACGCCAAATTATGAAAAATGGTAGTTTGGAAAATAAAAATTATGTCAACTGGTAATTCGGAAATATGAAATTTATGACGAATGGTGATTCGGAAATATAAAAATGATTCCAAATGATAATTCGGAAAAATAAAAATTATGTCAAATGGTAATTCGAAAATATAAAATTTATGTCGAATGGTAATTCGGAAAAATAAAAATTATGTTAAATAGTAGTTCGCTATTATGAGAATTATGTAGATTCATAATTTTCATAATTTTAATAATTTTTTTTCATAATTCATTCATAATTTTTCATAATTTTCTTATTGTTGGAAATTTTATTGCGTTGGCACATTTTATTAAATGTCAAGCCTTGGTTAGAGGAATATAGAAAATGTGAGATATCAAAAAGCTCCAGGATTGCTACAAATAAATTTGCAGCACGAATACTTTCACAAGTTTTTTTTTAGTGCCACTAAATCTAGCTCGAACTGAAAAAAAAAATTTGAAAAAAATTTGGGATAAATTTTCTTATTTCTACAGTGCCCTGTATATGGAAAATTCCTCATATATGTAGTAATTAAAATCTATTGTTTAGTTCAAGAACAGGAAATCGGTCGACGACCTTAAAATTATTTGTTCAATGAACACTGATCTCACATATTTTTTCAAAAGTCTCATGCTCCAGTATCAATATTTATTCTTTGTCGTGATATTGTTTTTCCTCGGATTTAATGCCTCAATTGGCATTCACGAGATGATTGTTGAGTGTGCAGGAAAGCGAGGAATGGCCAATTAAATTGAAGTTGAAAAAAGTTTGATCGAGTTAGAAATTGGGTTGTCACGGTGGACCGGCAGCCCTGCGAATTGATCAGCTGGTCGGGAAACTATACGAGTGTTGTTAGACCGGCACGCGTTACTCGATAATATAATGGCTTGGAGATAGTCGAGCTCGACAAGGCGGAACGAGTCTGGTTTGATCGTTATTATCTTTCCATTGTTATACAAAAAATTAGATTTTACATTTGCTTGATTTGAAAGAAGAATGAAAATTTTATTTGATTTAGAACCAATCTTTTCAGAATATTCCATTTTTCAAAAAAGAAAATGGTGATAACCCAAACCAATAAGACATTTCTGAAAAATTACTAACTTCCTCAAATTTTGAAACTATATTCAAGTAGATAAATAAATTGATCTTAAATCCTTTTTTGTCTACTGTCTGTAAAAATCTTTTATTAAGGTGTTACATCAAACGTTTCGTCCGTCGATGACGGACCTCATCAACAATAAGATTAAAATCTGTTGAGAACCATTTACACAAATACTTGATAAATCACAATCTATCTCTTCAAAATTCAAACATTCAAAATTTAACATTCAGATTCAATGTTACCGTTAGACCTTCAGAAAATTACAAAATTTAAGGGTCTTGACATGAGACAAGCTCATCACATCGATTTCGTCACACATGATTGAGTCATTTTTAAAAAACTCAAATTATTATGCAAGCCTACAATAAAGCAGCTTTACATTTTGTTTCTTAAATTTGAATGTACCCATGGTACACGATACATTTACCTCCGAGACCATGGTAACAGTGTCATCTTAATGAACCAAAGTATGTAAAATAAAAATGCGCTCTCCCTGATTTAGTCAGGTTACATATAAAAGCAAGGTTTGATCATTGAACAATGAAAATGTAGAGTGTGCATGGATAATACTACGGGATAGCATCTTCAAGTGTGTATCAGAAGTGTGCGGAACTGCTGCTGTAAGGAGAAAGGCTGGAGATGCTTGGTGGAATGATGAAATCCGCATGGCTATCAAAGAGAAAATGCAAGCATATTCGAGAACATTAAATAGCCAAGGTCTTAGCGATGAGAAGAGGACTAGATTAGAAAATGATTATAGGGATAAAAACAG
>JAUMHM010000048.1:6008647-6021576 GCA_032362435.1 Melikaiella ostensackeni
ACAAGTATGGTATTTACAAACCATGCTAGGATTACTGTGACCGTAATAAAAATTCAAAGTAAGAAAGCTGCTAGGACGATACAACAACCGAATTGCTTTCAGGTGGTCAGCAGATGCTTTCGTTGGAAAGAAAGTACAGAACTATATTAAAGAAATGAAGTTAGAAATAATATCTTAGACAGTTATTCAGAGAAATTGTTACGACATAACAGCCTCTTTGATTCGGCACTCTGCTTCGCATTATAAGTCTTTGTTCACCTTGGTTATCTTTCTCGGAAATTTTGAGCGAAAGATAAAGAAGGCAAAGGTAAGAAGAACAAGAAGAGGGGATTGGTAAATAGAAGCAGAAGAACCATTTATGGAAATGCTAAAAAACATAAAAATGGGAGAGGAAAAATGTAAACAAAGAGATGGAAATAACGATAGGGGAAATAAAGAGAGTATTAGAGAGCACAGACAAAAAATAAGCTAGTGAAGGAGGGGTCAGAAATGGATGGGATAGGGAATGTAAGAAAAAGAAGGAAGTGAGAAAGGAATTAACAAAATTTCGGATTTTGTACCTCAGTTTCAACCCCTGCTATGACTTAGATAAATTGTGCCGAAAATCTTAAATTTACAGGACATAATCTTTAAAATCTTATCTATAATTTGAGCCACGAAAACTTAGGTATTCATAGCGGGTTCCCAAGTTAGAAATGAAAATGTCCATTGTCCTCGCCTTCTTTAAATTGATTCAAACTGTATGCCTTCCAATCTGTAGATTCATGGTTGTGACTTCAGAAATATTATACTCGTGATTTACTTTAGGGATGATGTGATAATGACAGTGTCTATCAATCGTGACAATTCGAGATTAATAGCCGATACAAAGATCTGGGCTATGCGTACCACAAATTTTCCTGTTTCAGAGCAATTAAAAAAATTGACTGGAGTCAAATAAGTTCACTTTTTCTTACTTTGCACGTTTGCGGCAGATAGGAGGTTATTTTCGTAAGACTTATAAGACAAAATTTTGTGATATTCATAAATAATGATGATTGTAATCAATATATGTCCGAAAGATTCGAGTGGTGTGTTGTGCGTTTTTGGCGACCTCCGCACTATTATCAGTTATTATGATGGTTTCGAACATTAGAGGTTATGTTTGCATATTGATAATGGCTATCGAAGCTATCGACTTTCAAGAAATATCGATATGTGAGTCCATACACGCTAGAGGTTAGAAAGCACTTTTAAATTTAAGGAGATAAGTCCGATAAATTAATGACTAATGAAAGTTTGTGACGAAGTCAATATAGTCGCGAAACAAATTAAATCATTGTGTAAATAATCTGTTGATATTTTGTTCAGCTTATTCAGAAAAATTTTATTTTAAGAAAATGAAACTCATCCGTTAATGTCGAAGGGAATTTTGTGATCAAATAAATATAGTCGTTTCTCATAGAAATTAAATATTTGAGTTTATTATTTTATTGTACTTAGTTAATAATATTAAAACAAATTTAATTCATTAACCTTTCAATTGCTAATTTATTTAAAACTAGTTTTAATTAATCACACCTTTCTTATAAATTATGAAGGTCCCAACCCTTCCCCTTTCCAACGTCTCGGTAGGGAGGGAAGGGCAGCCCTGTGCCTGGTCACAGACTAAGTGTATAGCCCTTGAAGGAAACTAGGTTGGGAAATAGAGGCAAAATTTCCAACAACAAAAAAATACTTGCTTTTATACCAATTTTATCAAACGACACTCATACCTTGACAGAGAGAAGGGTCGTCTCTTACTGATTAAGAAAGGACTTCCGCATCACTACGATTCTCAGACAGATCTTCGGAGGAACAAGAGCGATTGAATCGATTGCGCTTGTTACACAATAAATTACACGTGAGAACAATTATTGTTAATTGCCCTCGCGTATCAGCCGTAAACGGTGAAAACCAGTTTCATGGGCACACACGTGAAGCATTTATTTCATTTATTTTCCTACTTCTTTTATCAAAGACCGACGAATCAATCGCTAACGTTTCTTAATTAAATCAGTGTGCAATCAGCTATGTATGTTACCTGATACAATTATGCAGATTACCTCATATTCAATTTCCTGTAAGTCAGTAAGTGACTTTCGCTGAAATAATTATGCTTACAAAATAAAGAAAAATTAGAGCTATGATCTTAGTTTAAAAAGTTAGAATTCATTAAACATCTTCAGTGAATATTTTGTATGCATGTTTAATAAGTACCTCAAAAGAGAACCTGATTTTCACGAACAGCCTTGAGAATTGCGCATATCTTATATTATAAATGTTCTCCAGTCACATCACGTGTAGAGACCCGGAATTCATCCGACTCAGAACTCATTCGTAGTGAGAAATGCACGGCAGAAGTATTTAATATCAGATACACTTTTTTGAAAAAAAAATCTGCCACGTGGATTTTATCTCCACTTACCATTCAACGATGTAATTTTCTTCTGCGGTCATGAATTTATATTTAAGAAGAATACATGCATGATTTCCGAGAACGTCATCTGATGAGTTTTAACATTCAGAGATTAGATCGAGTTCAGGAAGCAGTTTGATTTTCCTTTGTCTTTTGCAGCGATTGAATAATTTTATGAACGAATGCTAATTTTCCCTGCTTTACGAAATATGTAGTGAAGAATTATCAAGATTTGCGGTAGTGAATCACCGCCAAGTGAAAACGGCGAATATATTTTTTTGAACTATGTATGCACTTAGACCCTCTTGTTGATACCTCAGCCAATTCTTCATCGATTTGCATAAAACCTCTTACAATTAATTAAAAACTACTAGGAATTAATTTCCTCGCATACACATTTTTTATTTTTTAGAAAATGTAAACAGCAGATTCAGAAAACATGAAAAATGTATCATTTTTGCAGTTTAGTCGACATGTAGCCCACAATATTCAACCGATTCGTTAAAAAAATTTAAAATAAATTGAATAGATGAAGCTCCGATTCCATTTTTCAGGAAATTTTGATTCATTGATTATTTCTAGAGATACTTGACGTTTGATGCCCAAAATTCGATTTTTCAGCAGTTCAGTTGTCTTGTAGCCTACAATATTCAACCAATTCGTCTAGAAATTTCATAATGAATTGAATAGATGATGCTCCAGCGTCATTTCTCAGGAAATTTTGATTTAATAATTAATTCTAGAGATATTTTACTTTCTAGGCCCAAAATTCGATTTTTTAGTAGCTCAGTCGACCAATATCAAACAGATTCGTTTAAAAGTTTCAAAATAGATTGACTTGATGAACCTCCAATGCCATTTTTCAGAAAATTTCGATTTATTATTTTCTGAGATACTTCACTTTGTATTAAAAGAAAATACAAATAATTTAATATACTTGGAGCCTATACTCTATATTCTACCGATTTGATCAAAGATTTCAATGTGCTTCTGTCAGAAGAGGTTCAGAGATACTTTTTACGAAATATTGATTCACTCATTACTTTTCAAGATATTATTGCACTCATTATGTAAAAAACGATATATGATTAAGAAAATTTCTCAATGAAAAATATTATATCGCTATAAAAAAAGATTAACGCATTAAATTTCATGCAAAAATATTTTCAATTGAGACGTTTAAAATTTTTGTGTTTTGGTTTCCATTTTCGATAATATTTTCAGCCTCTATAGCTATTTTTATAAGTTCCTCATCCTCATCACTACCAGCCTAATAGTTTTCTAGCAATTATTATATATATTAAATGAGATGAGTAATTTAAATTTTAAGATTTTGAAGGACATTCTTATATTGTATTTAATTATTCAAGAGTGGGTTTACCTGAAGGTATCATAATAATAAATATTTATATATATTTATATATATTTATATTTATAATAAATAATTATCGGAATGTTTAGAGTTAAATGTAATGAACTATTATTAGTATTGATATTATTATTATTAGGATCATTAGAAATAATATAATCCTCAAGTAAGAAGGTACTATAAGGTTAAAAAATATCAGAAATTTTTTTTTGTAATAACAGTTATGAGTAAAATCTTGAACTCAAATTTAATTGATCATTAAAAAAAGAATGTGTAACTATTAGAACGATTGATAAAATATATTTAATCTCAGGTGATAAAATTAACTGCTTCGGGAATTTCTAGGTATATTTTGATTTTCTATATAATAATAAATATTACCATAATCAAATATATTGCAAAAAAACAACATATTCCATAGTTAAAACTTTCAATTTTCTCTTTTTTTATTTTCAATCACTTTATCACGTTATTATCTATATCCAAAGTTCACCTTTGTCTAATTTCATTCCTATTAAGGGCTTTTAGAATTCGTGAAAATCCTATAGGGTTGAAAATCATCAAATCGTTTTGCTAGTATATAATATAGCTGATATAAATATAAAGACTATTCATAATTATGTTTTCAATCAGAATATCTTTATAATACCACTTATATGCATTGTATTGTGTTGAGTATTAAATATTTTATTAAGTGTGAAACGAGTATTTCATTTAATGAAATTTTTCATCAAAAAATAAGTGAAATCAGCATAGGTATAGAAGTAAAAATTTTCTGAGTCATTCTAAAAAAAATATACACTACAGACGGATGGTATCGGAACACTAACCGACTAACCTTTTCAAAACTAGCTTTGACTGTGGAAGGTGGTAGTGCCATCCAGGATACAGACAAGAACATTTTTAAAAAACCGTTGGAGAGAATATTAAATTCTGCGTTAAGTGAGCCATAGTTGAAGTAATATGGTTTTTTATTTATCGAATTATCACACGAGAAAAACAAAAATAAAATTCCGATTCTTAAAGACTTTTGTACTTCCGTAATGTATTTGAAATTTATCATACTCGCACATAAAAATTATTATTTTACAAACCCCGTGAAATTTTCCAATGTATAATGGTTTAACTGAAAGGTAAAACTCTAAAGATCACTTTTGAAAGATATCAGATCAATAAATTCATCTTCTTAACTCCTGCCAAGAGTTGAAGTTGAAGTACAACATTCCTGAAAAAGTGGAATTTTATTTGTGTCTTTTTCACGTGATAATTCAATACCGACAAAGCCAAATTACTTCGGCAAGGACTAATTTAGCGCAGAATTTAATAAGCTTTCCATGGGTTTTTTAAATATATATTTATCAATATTCTGAATGGCGCTATCACCTCTCGAAGTCAAGTATAATTTTCAATAGAGCAGCCGGTTGGTAGTCCGATACCATCCGTCGGTAGTGTAACCTTTGAAATTTATTAACTTGAACAATCATAGAAACTTTGAGGATGTATTGAATGAAAAAAAAAAATTACAAAGATCTGACAAGTTTATAATTATTACTAAAATAAAGAAAATCTCGCCAAGTTTTCATCATTTGTTTCCTTTCAATACATTCTTCAAGTTTCAATAATTTTTTTAATTCAATTCATTTCAAACGTTATATTTTTTTTAGACTAAGCGAATTTTCATCTGAAAACCTATGTTGATTGCACTGCTAACTTTTTACTTAACGGAGTTTTTTGCATCGTAGATGTTTTTGATCAGACTTAAAGAATGTCAGTAGTGGTCTTAAACTGTTAGCATTGAAATAAGCACAAACGTTATTTAAAAACAAAATCATTTATTTTAACAACTTTCTTTAATTTTGCATTCTCTTAAACTGCATGAGTATCTTGAACATCTTAACGTATCTCAATTTCTTTGTTTTTACATGGAACTCTATTACAGTACGATGTCTTCTTGCAATATTAATCAGTTTCGTTATCTTCTTTCAGCAGATTTCCCCATGTGCAGTTAAATCATTTTCACATTTTGAATAACTTTTTGTAGTCCTTTGGCGTGACTTTTCAGACTTTTTTAGATATTTGACTATTTTGTCCCTAATCAATCCCACTAAATGGTTTCCACTTATCTCAAAAACATCTTCATTTGCAATGTAATTTACTTATAAACTATTTTTTTTCGCTCTCAATGAATTCTATTTCTATCCCATTTTTGTATTCAGTATATTTGAATAAATTCTATTTGCAAAGTTACTACTCACATCTTGAATTTGAGATGTGTCTAATTTCCTTCTTATGTAACAAGTATTGCTGATAAATGCTCTAGTTGAAGATTGGGAATTTTTAAGGACTCTTATTTCTGTCCGCAAAATATTATTTTTTGACGACTTATTTAATCTTCTTTTTGATAACATTGCTCATTGAATCTTCTCTTATTTGGCACCCTTGTCCTTATTCGTCTTTTTCTTATCTTTTTTTTTGCATTGAGTTTGATTCAGTCGAAGTATGGTGTCAACTCCCGTTTTAATGCTGTTAGTATCTAATTCGCTGGTTTCAGCTCTGGACTCACTGGTGTCAGTTTGGAATTCACTGGTATCAATTCTGGAACGACTGGTATCATTTTTGGATCCACTGGAATCATTTTTGGATCCACTGGTGTCAGTTATGGAACCACTGGTATTAGTTCTGGATCCACTGGAATCAGTTCTGGATCCAGTGGTATCAGTTATAGAACCACTGGTATCAGTTCTGGACCTTCTACAGTCATCTATTTCAAATCCACTGATTTGAACTTTTTTTCCAAGCCCTTCCATTTCTGCTTCTTGAATTTCGACTTATCACAAAGCTGTTTTCCAAGCTTTGAAGCTTCGTGCCTAGACATCTTGAAATAAGCAGTCTTGCCTACCGTTCTCAAATTTCTATTCTCTGATTATAATTTCTTCCCTCTTTTTCATTAATTTTTTTTTTTAATTTTGGGTTTCTTTTGCTGAAGATGAACTCAATTTCGGACATATATTTTTAAATAATTCGAATTTTCGCCTTCATTCGAAGCTCTTGATCGCGTATGAAAATACTTGAGATTGAATTTTCTTTGTGGATCACTAAGGTTTCATACGTTCTTCAATCAGAAAAGGATCCACCATACAAATACTTCAATTCCGTTGATATGAGTTTAAGCTCATATAATATAAATTAATTTTTCATAAAATTTATCCAGGAGGTATCATAGACTATGCAGGCTTTATTTATTTTCTCAAATTTGCAGAATCATGAAAATGTAAATATTTTGAACTTACATCTCTTTTCTTTAAATGGAGTTTTCTGTTGTTGCGTTGCCGTAGATGAATTTAATATTTTACAGATTTTTGAGAACTTCTTCGGAAATTTTCTTCAGTGTCATTTTTTAATTTCCCATGTTTATCGTTGTGAGAATTACCATTTCGAACACTAACCTATCTTGTGAAAATTTGCCTTTCCTGTAGATAGCTCAATGAGCAGTTCTCTCAGTTCCTCCATAGCACAGGATTGATTCGGCTCAAAGGACCAAAAATGGTACCATTAAAATAAGCACAAACGTTATTTAAAAATATAATCATTTATTTTGACAACTTTCTTTATTTTTGGATTCTGTCAAACTGCATGAATATCTTGAACTTCTTTACATATATCAATTTATTTGTTTTCACATGGAACTCTATTTTGAATCTGTTTTGGCGAACACATAAACCTTTCGATTAATGATTCTGAAAGTAGCATTAGTAGCCACTCCTGGTTTCAATAGTGGTGTACGAAATGAAGACATGAAATTGCAAAGAATTGCATCGTGGCGATTAGGTTTGAATAAGCGTAGGACACCAAGAACAACGCAATAATCATTACAGGCAGTCGTTTGGAGGTATGCAATGTCTCTTCGCAAGCGACTTAAGTGAATCGGATTTGCGATTCACAGTGCCTGCAGGTGATCTGTAATCCGGCGAGCAAGGCACGGAATTCTAGATAAATGCTCCCGATTGAATGCAAATCAAGAACTGAGATTGCACAAGACATTTGTCTTATTCGATACTGTACACCAATATTAGATCTTCATCCTACCTCATTTTGCCAGACAAGAGTGAAACGTTCTCCTACAAAAGCTGTATAAGGTTTCAATTTAGGGGCCAGATTCTATAACCGCCTATAAATTTTTCTCACTGAACGGAGTTGGCCTCTGGACACTTTTCCAACAAGTTTCGTAGGTTGATTTAAACCCAATCTACACAAACTATTCCATTTTTTTAAATGGAAGAAGGTAATATTCCAAAACCATAACACATTTCTTAAAATTACTCACTTCCTCAAATTTGTGAATTGTATTTAAATAAAATAGACATCTTCTGGCAAATTAGGTTAATCATTAATACCTCATTTGAAAGAAATCTTAAGTATTCATAGGCGATCCTGCATATTGGAACAAATCTTTGCTTTATGTCTCTCTTTTAAAATTTCTCAAAGATCGAAATAAAATCCAGTGTCTTATGACAAATTTATTGTGCACTAAAGAAGAATACTCTCAAAGTTTACGAATCAAAAATAGAATTTGAGACTATCCGCTTTTTCGGCTCATAAGAGACAAATGTACAATAAATGTACAACAAAAAGAAAAAAGAAAGAGTCGAACAAAACCAACCTCCTTACTTGAAATTGATTTTGACATAGGCAAACTATTCTAAACAAAACACAAAGTCAATTATTTTATTCTTGAATTGGAAATTGATTTACACATATTCAAAATTCTCACACAAAAATAATTTCAATGTATTCAATTTATGACTCCATACCAAATTCGTGCCCATGTATAAGTCTATGTTTTGCAAGGACCGAATGATATTTCGCACTTCTATAAAAATTATTTTTATGTTCCTCTTTTCTTGCTCAAAGTGACCTCCTTGTTAGCCCCATATAAATAGCATCACATTATCTACATTTAAATTTGTAAATCACACATTATTCATCAAGTTTCTCATATTTGTCTTTAACCAATTTCACAATCAAATTGTTTTTGAAAAGAACTCTATGTATCGTATGTAAGCCCAATTTTCCTAACATTCATTTCAAGATACTTGAGACATTTCCAAAATAAGGTAGGACGACCGTATTGAATCTATTGTAATCCTGTATATTGTTTTTGTTTTGAATATGACTTTCACTCTTAATTTGAACAATTCTGTTATGCATGTGCTTGTCAATAAAGTTAATGGGATAATGGTTAAGAAAAATAATCTATTTGCATAATTTAATATTCTTTTCATGAAATGCAGGATGGGATAATTTAAGAACTGTATCAGTTAAATTCTTTACAACTTCTATTTTGTTTCGAATGAAATGATTAAAATTAAAATTTATTATCCTTCCTGAATAAAGAGTTTTTCTGAGCCAAACATAATATAATTTATATCAGTTTTTACTGAAGTCAAAGCAAGAAAATTCAATCTACCTTCTGTTTCAACTTCAACAGTAAACTGTTATCTTGGATGTATACTATTAAATACATTTAGTAGGGTATTTATATTTTCTGCATATAAAGAAAGTACAGAATCATCAACATGTCTCATACATAATAACATAATAATAAATAATAATATAATGAATAAATAATGATAATCTTAACCATAATTTAAAATAAACATGGAAACATGGCTGTTACGTCAAAGGAAACAAAAATGTGATTCATTGGTATTTTAACATACTCAATTGATTTTAGATAGGTAGAACTGTTTGTATTGATCCTACTGAAATGGTAACTGATTCTTTGATAGCTTCCCTAAGAAGTTCTTCTAATTTTCTCGTGGGTGAAACTATTGCCGAAATAACTGGTCGTAAAAAAAAAATTTCTTTATGAGCTTGGACGAGGCCATAGGCCAAAATTAGGTTTGTATGAATTGTGTAAATATTGCACCCTCCAATAATGTTTCCCAAACATTTTTGAAGCCTCAATCTCTCTAGAATTTTAAATGTGGCAATTGTCGAAACCATGGCAATAATATGGCCGTAACAGTAAGTTGGTAGCAATGTTTGGTCAGGAAGGTTAGGAGTGGTGGAATTAGATACAACGCAATAATTGTGAATTCACCTTCACTTACTGAAACAGGCCACAGGGTTCGTTCAATAGTTCGCACTTCATTTACTTTTTCAACTGTGCGTCACTTTTTTCGCTGCGTCCGTCTACTTTTTCCACTGCGTCTGTCCACTTTTTTTACCGTTACCCGGAACGGTCGACACTGCGCATGCGCCACGTCATCGACCACAAACCGGTCACTTTTTACACAGGAAACAGGTGGAATAACTAGCACTTTTTTTGCGAATTATAGAAAAACATTATTTAATATCGCATCCGTAGTACTTCTATTATCAGTCTCAGTAATCAGTAAGTCAGGATGTCATTTTTAAAAATGTTTGTTTTAAAAAATCCTCCGTTTAATACTTTTTCTAATAAGCTTTGTGGAACCCCATTATTCAAAAAATGATTCGACAAACCCACACATTTTGCTCTGAATTCTTGTAATTTGTTCTCTGGTTATTTTGAAATATCAAATTCAATGTTGATTACCTTTTGTGAAATATCTACATTTGAAATATTTTCGAATTTCAATTTAAAAAAAAATACATATTCTTATAGAAAGTTTCATTCCGTATCTTTTTTTTTGGACCAGAAAGTCGGAGATTTTACCGTTGTCGAAGTAAACTCAAAAAGCAGGTCTTTTCGAAAACACAATTTTTTGTCATTTTTCATTCTCATCAGAGAAGGTATTAGATTTGTGTAAAATTTGATCCCCCCGTTTTTGTCAGATGTCCACGTTTTGAGACACCATGAACCTGAAAAACAGGTTTTTACGAATGTGTCCGTATTTATGTATGTCTGTCTGTGAGCACGATAACTTTTGAAAAAATTAATCTATTTGATTGGTTCGTAGAATTTCCGCCGGCTCGCATTCGTTGATGAGGGGGTCCAAGAGACCGATAGAGAAATGCTGTGAGCTCAGCGGAGTTGAGCAGTTCCATAGCCACAAAGCGGGCAGTTCGAACACTCACGAGCATACTTTGCATTTATTATGAAATACACGCAAAAAATTCTCTTCTCACTAATTAGTCTTCATTTTAAAAGAAGGTCCATCCTTTATGTTAACAAAAATCTACATTTTTACAAAATGCAGTTAACTAATATTCTGCATTCCTATTGGAAATGGTTCATACGGCTCTGACCATTTACATCATAGAAATTCTTGGAAGAGCCTCAAGTTCATCGCAGGCCATACCCGAGACCGACTCTAAATAGAGGTTCGAGTATATTGTGTATAGTTTCTTCTACTCTTCCTTTTAACCGTATATGGCCTGTAAGTCAAAAGAGATTCAAAAAAATTTCAATCAACCATTCAGTTAATTAAATTCTGTCTGATAAATAATACATCGTCTCGAGCGAAGTACCATTTCCACGTAAACGTGTCCAGTTGATACATGAGTGCGAAAAACGGGCCATGCAACCAGAACAAAACCTTCATAATATTTTGATAATGCTTTATTTCGAATAATTTTTTTGTAGAAAACATATTTATACCTTTCCTAACACTTTTCCTACTAGAAGTTTTTTGTTGTTTAAATTCACTCGACTCTTCATGAGCTTGAAGATATGAATGCGTGATTTATACAATGTCTCAGTTAAGAATTTATAACTTTTGTTAAAACAAAAATGTTCACTAGTTATTAACTCTACCAGTCGTAGAACATCATTAGAAAATATTCACTGTAAATTTCATTTAAAAATTTCAAGAATTTGCTGGAGTATTACGAGTTGAAGTAAAAAAAGATTTAAAAAATTGTTTTCTAGGGGATATGTTTTTGAGTTTACTTCGAAAACGGAAAAACCTGCGACTTTTTTGTTTTCGGAAAAAAATGCGCAATTAAATTTCCTGTGAAAGCATGTACTCTTAGAATTCAAATTCCGAACTTGTTTAAAAAGTGTCCAGAGGCCAACGCCGTTCAGCGAGAAAAATTTATAGGCGGTTATGGAATCCGACACCACGATTTCAATACTGCCCTCTCATAGAGGGAGGTTTGTAATGACCTAAATTTTTAAGTCTACTCGTGTGACTTCGATATCATTCGACCCAAGAAACTCGGAAATGCAATTTTTCAAAAATGTGTGTATACAGGTAATTTTCTTCTGTTTACCATATCTCTAAAAATAGAAGAGCTATGATCATGAAATTTTGATGAATTGTAGCTGCAATTAATGTCCAGGTTGGATATTATTTTGAGCTGGATCCGCCAATTAGAAATGTTTTTTTTGCGTTTATAAATTTGAAAAAAGAATTTACGTTGTTTGTATGAGAGAAACTTTTTTGACATTCGAAATACAAGAATACATACAATTTGTGGCCTATTTGTTCGTGTCTTCGAGACGCATCGATTAACCTATTCACGAACCTTTCACGACCATCCAGGATCTACCAACAATGTTTCTTAATTATTCAAAAAAACTGTTTGACTTGTTCTTTCATAGAAAAATTGTCTGATATTAGAAGCGCCACAGTACTGTAACTGATTCAGTTGTTTGCGTCTTCGAGGCGCATCGACTGACCTATTCACAAACCTTTCATGACCTTCCGTGATCTACCAATGAAGTTTATTAATTATTAAAAAAAATGTTTGACTTGTTTATATAGAAAAGAATTTTTTGATATTAGAAATATAGCAGTACTGTATCTGATTTTTCTGTTCGCGTCATCGAGACGCATTGACTGACCTATTCACGAACCTTCCACGACCATCCCTGATCTACCAATAATGTTTCTTAATTATTCAAAAAAAACTGTTTGACTTGTTCTTTCATAGAAAAATTGTCTGATATTAGAAGCGCCACAGTACTGTAACTGATTTATTTGTTTGCGTCTTCGAGGCGCATCGACTGACCTATTCACAAACCTTTCATGACCTTCCATGATCTACCAATGAAGTTTATTAATTATTAAAAAAAATGTTTGGCTTGTTTACACAGAAAAGAATTTTTTGATATTACAAATATAGCAGTACTGTATCTGATTTTTCTGTTCGCGTCATCGAGACGCATTGACTGACCTATTCACGAACCTTCCA
>JAUMHM010000048.1:6021676-6032726 GCA_032362435.1 Melikaiella ostensackeni
TTAAGTATGAGGCATAGTGGTTAAGTGAAACTGTAAATGATGTAAAGGGAACGGAGCCCTCAAACCCGTGAAAGGGACAGTAATAAAATACATACTAAAAGTGATCGAAATTTCCAGAAAGCTGGAACGAATTCATGGTCGTCGAGCGAGTTGGATTCCTGCAAGACCGATCTAGTGGTAAGGTTCCAAAATGTTAGGAGTCCTTGTTTGTAATGATAAATTCTAGAAACATATGTGAGCTATGGGAATCTCGAATTTTCCAGAAATTTCGATCTAATACTTCAGACACATATACTTGTTCTAAAAATCAGATTTCCTTGTCCTTGTTTTTAATTTTCTCATTTGTTCTATTTTTTCTGAAACATTATTTTACCAAAATTCAAGCAGATTGAATTCAACTTATACGTAAAATGCTTATCCATCTAGTGTCGAAAGAAACGAGATTGCGCGGAATTTGAAGAATGCAACCCAACGATGAGTGGCCAGCGCAGAAATTTGATTTCAACCCAAAGATGTTTGAATAAAGTCCAACGTTGAAAATGCAGCTCAACGACGTCTGTGATTATTCACCGCTGAGAGTAAGCGATATTTGGATTTAGAATTCAACCCACAGATGTTTCTAATATTTAAAGTTGGAAAGAAAAATATAGCATGAAATTTAGAATGAGCTTAACTAATTCTTAACTCACTGGATGGATTGATAAATCTTCACTTGATGAAAAATAAAATGTTTGGTTTATTCAAGAAAAAAGGCTTAGCCTAATTTTACAAGAGAAATTCTCAACCTATAATACGACAAAACTGAACGTAGTTAAAACATAAATTCACAACGGTTATAAAAGTATTTGTGCGTTGTGCAGCTCAAGGAATTATCCATAGTATCAATACTTTCAGTTGTATCATCGACATTGACTCTGCTTCCACAGTAATGCCTAATAGTCGGCTGATCCTGAGGGGACATGAACCAAGTCTTGAGAGCAAGAGCATTTCAAACTCGCAATTTGCATTCCATTGAACGTGGTGATTGCACCTCTTGAAACTCTTATGTACAGTTTTTTTAGCGAGGGGCAGCCCAGATTTCCCAAACTATACCGGTTTTGCACATACTGGGATAACTATTTTTCCTTTTCGAGTCTTATGATGTAAAGTTCACGAGCATCACACAGTTTTTCTCGGATTACAAGTCTAACTTCTTCATAGGGTATGTCACCAGATGTCCATTCTAGAGCATGGCAATTGGCAGGCAGCGCATCTCAATAGTAGGATGGTTCATAGAGGTTATCAACAGGTAGAGCATCTTTCTGAAAGGGAATTATAGCCAACTCCTTGAAGATGAAGGAAAGAATCGTTTGAATATTTTCAGAAAGGTTGCCGAGTTGGCGAGCGGAGAATAGTTTGAAAATTCTCGGGGAAATTTATGTGTTGGAATGAAGGAAACGGTATGGCTTGATTGCACAGAGTGTAGTTTTTGAATTTTAAAAGCTATGGTTCCAGGTGTCTGTAAAGAACATAGGAATAGTAAAGATTCAAAGTGAGGTAAAATATTATGAACAAACATGGTACAAAACTGTTAGTGTTCATTTCAAGAGACGCGCTACAATTGTTTTCTGTCCCATCTGTATACGGTGTATTTTTCCAGTAAACGACTTTATGCAATGTTGAATCAACTCTGTGCAATGTTGAACCAACGATGAACCAACGATAAATCAATCTTGAACCAATGATGAATCAATGCGAGAAACTGATAGTAGTCACAAAACTGCATAAGCCTACTAGAAATAATCATCGACGTCATCGCGTGTAAATTTGTAGTATAGACGAGACTTGGTAGACAGATTTTATTGAAATGCAACCCTGTGCTCACGAGAATAAAAGCTACAGGTATTTACTAACAGTTGTAGATATTTTCTCCAAAGTACGCCTAGAATGTTCCTGTTAAAACCCAACGCATAGTAATATGGATGTATCCATCTGTGAATCAACGTTAAGCCAACGTTGAATCGATGCTAGAACTTTATTGCATCATGTGATGCAATATTGAGAAAAGATCTCCAGAAATCTGGTGGTGAGGATAAGGGCCTATAATAGGAGGCCAGTTCTCCGCTTTCATCAGTCTACTGACAGATGTCAGATCTTGAAGAAAAGCAGCAAGAGCTTAACAGTCGCGCAAACGTATTCATGAAGAACATTCGAGAACTGAAGCAAGTGATACAAGTGCGATCAGATTTACAAAAACAAGAAAATTTAATACAGTGACTATCAATAAGCATATAAGGCGGCGAAAATGGACTTTCTCACGAAACTGAACAAAACCGCCCTCAATTATGGCTTTCTTCCATTAAAGAAACTAAAAGAACTAAACATGGATAAAAGATCACAACGGCCAACACACAATTCATTCAATCAAACTGGACAATCTTCATTAGAACCGACCGGCAATCTTTACAGAAATGTTTACATAATTGGAGGTCTCTCGGGAAAGTCTACAAACATACGCGACCACTTTGTCGGAGGCTCTGAATCCCGACATGTGGCCTTTGTTATCGCGACAAACAAATAAAAGATTTTACCGCGGAAAGAGGGGAAGCTCACGCACTGACTCGACTCTTCGTCACAGACCCGGTACACGCGAAAACACTTGAAACTTGTAGGGGCCAAGCGAGGCAATGGTAAGGACCAAGTCACAACAAAAGACCACGCGGCCAGATCAGCTTCAACCACAGTGCTACAGCCCAATTTTGATTCAAATACAATCCACAATTCATGTACGATCCCAAAACAGTTTGTTCAAATAATCCAGTACAATTTCCAGCTTCCGTGATCCTTCTGCCGTAGTGAACAAAGAAAAGGAACGGTGTCCTCTGTCAGACCAAGAACGAAAATGAGCTTCGTTCCGCGGTGCGCCACGACGGTAAATGCGAGGTGTGTTCGCCTTAAGGCGCGCCCACGAAATATAAGGTCAAGGCCGGTATACATAGGATCTCGTAGAACTAGGAACTAAGTAATTAGTGTCCAAACCCAAAGACAATTTTCAGTGACAGCGCATGTGCAACAACAAACAATTTTCGTAGATACAACATTCCGAAGTTACGTGACAGATACATGGTTTAACGAGTTTTACGGCGCGACGCGTTTTGTTGCCAAACCACTAGGTTCTGTCTTTGACAAACCCTACCTGTCGGAATATTTAACTCAAGGCTTGACATGACCAAATATTTAGGCCTGAAGTCGAATTGTAAATAAAAATGTGTCGTGATGTCACGCCTAGGTAATATGGCGCTCAGGGACCAGAAGAAGATGGCGGCATTAAGCGACGGCCTGTGTCATTCGTTGATTCATAAATGAGGGTGCGTTAGTAATGACGAAACCGCGGCAATCCTCAAATGCGGCCGTCAGGCTAAGAATACGCAAGCCTGGTCAAATCTCGTCAATTCATGGTCCCGAAACATTGCTGTTGTTGCCGATAACCTCAGAGTCGTCACGACAGCGGCGGCAATATGAAAATTTCTACGGATGAGTAACAAGTCTCCTACAAACTAAAGTGAGTGCTCCTGTGTCGAGGTATGACTTTCTCTCTTGGTTCAATCATTGTTATCAATTGCTAGTTGCTGATTGTATACATTTTCAAAGTCACAGGGAAGTGGCATTCACCCTGTCACATCATAGAAAACAAATTTTCTGTCTTTCTACCTCAGAGAGTGTCTAAGCTTCTGGAAGCAGACAAAAGTATATCTTATAAAGATTATATAGTGGCTTTGGCAAAATCAAGGTACTGAAGTTGAAACACAAGAAATTATCCATTCACACTATAAGAAACAACAATTGCTATTCTACGGGAATGTATGAATTTGTATCGACCGATATCTTCTAGAACAGAGTGTAATGCCCTTCCGACGTACGAAGGATATTATCATTAATGCCATTGCTGAATGTGTTTGGTGTAATGTGAAATCACCTTGTGTCAAAATTTTTAAATTTCATGCACAAAAAGAATTATGTAAGTTTGAAGAACAAAGCAATGCAAAAAAATTAGATTTACTTGTCTCATGCGAGTTGAAAGTCTTGCCCACCATTCTAATGATGTACAAGCTCGAGGACTATCAAGACGAACTCATCGCTAGAGGATTCTACAAACACGAACTTCTTAAAGTCAAATATCCAGATATTTACCTTGGGGAGAAGGTTCTCAAAAAATAAAATCTTTTGTTAAGTAGTTGGGTTTCGATAATTTACATGACAGCTTAATACACAAATCAAACATGTAATCAGCTTCATTCTTCATTAAACCAAAGTTGAATCATTGTTGAATCAACGTTGAAATAACGTTGAATCTACACTGTCATCTAATGTTTTATATTAAGTCTACGCTTGTAATAACTAGGTGAAAGGTTCTGAGAAATGAAAGAAAGAGTTAATATCTATATTATTGCATTCTTGAAAATATTCATGATTATATAATCTCTTTGACTTGAAATGTGTACAATAACCGTAATTACTTTTATAAATTTTCTATTCTATAGGAAGTTTTGTAAATTATGAGTTTATATTTATTACTTTGGTATAATTATTATCTATTCCTTTATCTAATTATTATCTATTACTTTGATTTAATTTGATAAGCAATGGTTGAATTCAAATTCGTACCCTAATAAAAAGAATGAAAAACCATAGTTACTCTAAGTCACGTTGTATATCCCCATTCCTGGTTGCAGTTCAATATTAATAAATGTAAATAAGCCTTTAGAAACATTCTACTAATTCTAACTCAAATGTGACTTTCGCTCGCATGCTTCATTGACACATGTTTCGACCTAAAGGGTCTACAATAAACAATGACCATTTATTATTTTTTTCTTATATGTTTCACTCAACTAATTATTACAATTTCATGAAACAAGAATGAATATAGTGATGCGAAATAAAAGTTTGTCTTCAATTTTGTTTTTGTTCTTAATTTTTTCAAACTTCAAAATGACAAGCTTTTCTTAAATTTACAGTACTATCCATATGGCAATTGTAATGTAAGGTTTTTGAATCGTTGGGGCGTAGATTCTCTGAAGCCTGTGATGTAGCGAGCCGTTTTACACCGAAGGAAGGAGCATCGTTGGTTTGAATTTTGGAATGTCACGCTCTCGGAAATACTGAGATAAATCAGTTATTCATTCATGTAACTTTAAATTATTCTTAAACTTCAAATTTGTAAATTTACTTCAAAGTATTCACTTAAAATACTTCATTTTAAATAACGAAATAACGTAATTATCACATTCGTAATTACTAGCCGATAGCCGAAACGGTAAAACAGGGATCCACCACGTTGAGCGAGCCATGCATTCGTTTCACTGTTTTACCGACATTTGGCATGGAACAGAAACCTGTACCCGAACTGTCATAGCTATATACTTTTCCACAAAAAAATACAGATAAATCTGTAATCAAAAAAGTGCCTTTTTAACAGAATGATCAAATTTTAACCAACTCATGAAACTTTCAATCGCAAAAGATAAATTTTCAACCAAAAAGACTAATTTTCTACCAAAAAAACGAATTTTGAACAAACTAGTTGAATCTTCAACTGAAACAGAATAATTTTCGATATCGAAGTGATTTTTCAACGAAATAATTAAATTTTGAGGCAACTAATTGAATTTTCTACCAAAGATGTGAATTTTGACTGAAATGATAAATCTTCGAATAAAGAAATGATTTTTTAACATAGTGATACCAAAAGTTTAACTAAAAAAGACGAATTTTCAACAAAAGAGTTGAATACTCAACCGAAACAGATTAATTTTCTACCAAACAGTTGAATTTCTTACCATAAAAATTAATTTTCCACTATAAGGATGAGCTTTCAATAAAATACATGAATAGTTAAATCTTCAATTTGGAAATTTACATTCTCACAGGAAAATATTTTTTAACAAATTGTTAAATTGCCAACCAAAGAAATGAAGTTTCAACTAAAAAATTGAATCTCCACAAAAAAATAATGAATTTTCAACAAGGTAGTTCTACTTTCAAACAAGCACATCAATTTTCCACCAAAAAAAAATAAATTCCCAACGAAAAATGTAATAGTCGATATTTCAGCCAGAAAATTTTCGAGTTTTGAATCCTAAAAACTTGGATTTAACCAAAAGAGGCGAATTTTCAATAGAATAGACAAATCCTCAACTAAAACCAAATAATTCTCAACCAAACAGTTGCAATTTTAAACAAAAGATGAATTTTCAACCAAGAAGATTAATATTCTACTAAAAAAATACAAATTTTCATCCAACAAGATTAGTTCTCTACTAAAATGATGAATTTTTAAATAAATTACATAAATTTTCAATTGAAAACATTGCATTCGAACAAAAAAAATTCGACAAAATAATATAATTTTCAGCCAAAGAAGTGAATTTTTAACTAAAATGATAAATCTTCGACCAAAAAAATGATTTATTAACGAAGTAGTTCCACTTTTTAACAAGTACTGCAATTTTTGACTAAAAGAGATGAATTCTTAACGAAAAATGTAATAGTTAATATTTTAACCGAAAACGTTTTTTGATCTTAAATCATTACAGTTGAAAAAAGACAAATTTTCAACAAAATGGTTGAATCCTCAGCCGAAACAGATTAATTTTCACATTGCATATTTGACCGAAAAAATTTTTCTTTTACCAAAAATACGAGTTTTTAACAGAATGCATAAATTTTCAATTAAATAGTTAAATTGTAAGCGAAGAAGATTAATTTTCTACCAAAAGGACGAATTTTCAACCAAAGAGATTAATTTTCAACTTGAATGATGAACCTGCAACCAGAAAAATAATTTTTCAACAAAGTAATGAATAAAAGAATAATTGAATAAAAATATTATTTTTTAGCAAAGGTTTTGGTACTTTTCCATAACAAGAATTTTGAAAATTAGCATACATTTCATACAATAATGCAAACTGATTTTGGTCAAAGTTCAAATTTAAATTACCATATGGATAATATTGAGAATTCAACAAGATTCTCACGTTTGTAATGCTACAGTAGTCGAAGAAATTAGCGTTTTTTCCGCTGATCCTTCTGACCTGTTTGGAATCCCAATATGACATATCGAGGTTTCTCTGACTGTGTTGAAGTGTTCATCTGCCACAGATTCTTTTGGGTAGCTGGAATAAGAATATGTTCATACATTTCCCAGGATCGAAAACCTTTTGACTTAAGCGGATTCTTTGCAATATACTTCAGCAGTTGTAACTTTTGACGATCTGCTTGTAATAAATAGGGTATCATCCACTTAACTTTGTGCAGCAGAATTTTAAATTCTTCAGGATCTCCTACTGCAGGTTGAATAATAGAGTTGATATATGTGCGTGATTTTGTCAAGATAAGTTCATGTTTAGCATTAACAATAATCTTTCGATGATCTTCAGCGAATTCAAGTATCATGCTGAGTGGTATTGTTACATCAAAGTATCCAGATTCATTTGTCATTCGGACGTTTACATCCACGTCAAAGCAGCCTGCATTTTCAGCAGAATTAAGCTGATTAGGTGTTAGTGAAGTGTAACTCTTCATAGTACTGGTTTGGCCGACAATTTTGCATCTGTAGATCTGAATGCCATTGAGTTCATAGCGAATTTCATCAAATAAAAAGCAGATGGTGTTACCAACTAGATGTGTACTTGTTGCAGCTGTAGTTCCATCAGTACTAACCAGTCTTCCAAATATATGTAATGAACTTTTACTTGGAAGAATGCATAGATCCTGATGTTGCACTGACATTCAAACCTCATCACTGTTGTTAAATGATGATAAAACATAAGGTTGATGTGCATAAACCTCATAGTGTGCTATAGGTTCATCATAACTAACGGATGCTGGAATTTTCAGTGTTTCTTCCATCTTTGTAGCAGCGACAAACAAAAAATATATAAAGTAATGGTCGTATTCTCTTGTTTTTCTTCTTTTTCTTTCTTGAACAACTCTGAGTCCGAGTTGCTTCAGGAAGAACACACTCTGAGATGTTAGCCTCTTGCGAACTGATTGAAGACTGAATGTTTTCTTGCATGGTAGCTTGTTTATATAACCCTCACCAACTTTATGATTGTACACGATAGCCATCACGTGGATTTGACGTGTAATCGAATAATTACAGTTTCTCCTTGAAACTATGAACTTTGCGATTGTTAATATCAGGCAGATCAGATATATGAGTCTTATACTTGGAGAATTCGTGGTGTGAATCCTAACAGTTGACCAACAGAATTTTTCTTTTTGAAATTAGCTTTACTATTGCTCTTGATTTCACTACTTAACGTATTGTTGTTAGGCTTAATATGTATCGTATCTTCTCACCGATAGCTGGTACTGTTACAAAAGAAAAGTCTCTATTCATCAGAGACATCTGTATATACTTCTCAATATCTTCCATTTTTATAACTGCCAGGGGGTATTGTCACCAACTGATCCCCAATATGAAATTTATTGTTTCGTACATCAACGCTAAGAATTGAATTAAATGTGATGTGAGAGTTCTACTACTGAAAAATATTCCGCCTCCAGCACAGATGAGTTGCCTGAAATAGTCAGAGTGAACGATTCATCTATGATAATGTCTTTCTGTATACTGATTCCTGAGATCAGTTACTCACGCTTATATAGAGTATATTTGCTCTTTTTTTTGAGCTGTCCACAAAGAAATTTAGGACACAAATGACCGCACTCAAATGTATCATAGTGTTGGTATCTGTCATGATTATATTTCATACAACCACCAGCACCTAGGTACTTGACGAATTCGAAGAGTGGTTGAAGGTTACCAAAACTATCAAATTACAATATTTCATCACCATTTTTCTTGGATGCTCCTCAGTGTGTACCAGGACCGCTTTTATCATCAAGGTTGATAATGGCAGATTCTTTTTTACGAGGTCCTCTAGCGAGTAATTCATTTCTCATAAAGACTCGACGAAAATGAGGAATTTTTACAGCCTTTGCATAATTGAGCAGATCAAAATCGATTAGTGCATGGTGTGGTAGCTTCATTGCAATTTGTTTTCTTGGATATACGTTTTTTAGAATTTTTAACTCTAAGATGTCGACCTTGAGAAGAGGGCTTAATATAAAGTCTCAGTCCTTGTCGATAAGGTTTCAGATGTAGTCCTTTTCCTAGAGCTATTTCCTCTATCGTTCTATTATGACGTCCAGTCTCTTGTAGATGTTTTTTGTCTGCGCTGGAATCATTTACAGCTTTCGTTACACCAGCTGCTCCACCAACAAGAGCTCCACGTGCACTGAGTCCAGCGAAAATTGGAATTATTGGTAAAACACCACCAACTTTTGAGGGTAAAGGTAAAATACGAGGTGCTCTCACCTGACGTCCACCTCCTGCTCTTTTTGTAGCTCATCAAGCACCCTCTATAGCAGTCTTGATGGCAACTTGAGCATCATTACCGGGGATTATAGATTGTCTAGATGCATCCACAATCTTTCTCAGCGTTACTCGTTTCTTTGATTTTTTTTTCTCAGAAACCTTTTTATTCTTCTTTTTCAACCCAATACCGAATATTGATTTAGTTTTTGTGACGTTAGTTCTAGCTAATGCAGCTGGTTTTTCACCAAAACCAGAGTCTTTAGAAAAAGCACGTGCCATGCTTTATCAGCTAATATCCTACCTGCAGCGTTTCTCACTTCAATATTCTCACGATTTTTCGAGTATGCAATATCGTGCTCTTTACAAGCAGCGTCCAGTGGATTTTACCTGGATCACCTCGTTCTGATCGTTTAGCTAACTTTGTATCAGTTCCACAATACTAGTAATCTGGCAAATGTAATTCAAAAGGTAACTTGTTGATGATAATATTAACTAAACTGTTATCTTTCTTAAATTTCGCTCATTGGTGTTCAATCATTCCGCACTCTACGATGATCAGTATGCGACTGACTGACTTATCTATATATAAGCCCTGTATTTATAGCTTTCATAGCAGACAGTATCAAGATGCGGTTTGAGACGCAACCTGTCAAGCTTCCGATTGCCAATATAGACACCCTCGTTCAGTGTAAGCGGAGAAGGATGAAACGTCATAGCAATCTGCTATCAGGCAGCATTCGTGCAGTTTTTTGTGGACCATCTAATTGCGGTGAAACAAATGCACTTCTTTCTCTAATTCCACATGCGAAGCAGGACAATATTGGAGACTTTTTCTGCATGGGTAGAGATGTCAACGATGACTGTTTTTATTTGTGAAAGACATAGTCCTGGTTTGTTTGAACTCTTATTCAAACAAAAACCTGCTGAAGCTTACATAAGCTCAGAAGACCTGAAAAACTATAAAGAAATTCTCATTGCTACGAATGCGCATGAAAAAATTATAGTTTCTCTGAACCTATTCGCTCAAACAATACTGCAAAATATAAAAGTATTATAGCGAAACTTTTCCCACGTAAACGATCGTCAACAAATGGAGGTTCATTAAACCAAAAGAAGCGGAGACGATCAATGAGTTCATTGCCTGACTTCATGATAGCAAGAAAAAATTCAAGACCCGACTACACTTACGAGTATTAGAATGATCCTAGTTAGCTTGTGGACCGTCTTCATCTACTCATGGCATTTCAAGAAGCAGGGAGTTCTAGTCGCAATAATGAAATTATGTCTATCATTAAGGAATTGCAAGAAGCTTAAATCATATATTAAGATAGTGCAGCTGACTATAACGTCAGTATTAGAATGAGCATTGACGTTTTCGGACGTCTTTTGAATCGAGCTGCTTCGGTAAGTCGTGGACCTCCTGGTGTTGGGTTTAAAGTTACATTTGATGGTAATTACGTTATCGGTAAGAAAAGACTTCGTAACGTTCAAGACGCTGAAGAATAGCATGATGCTGTTAATTTAAGACTCGTACAGCGTATTGTTCAAAGCTAAGTACGAACGCTTTATCAGGTTACGTCATATATTCGTAACGAAACTGATGACAATAATATTATAATGCAAAATCTTTAAGAATCAACAAATGATAAACTGATAAATCTATAGATTGATACACAACATGAGTTATTA
>JAUMHM010000048.1:6050272-6071812 GCA_032362435.1 Melikaiella ostensackeni
ATTCCAGTGAATTCCGTTGAATTTTAGATAATCCAAGGTAATTAAACAAGATTTTATTAAAAATAGTTCAATTGAACTAAATCCAACAGAATTCAACTAAATTTTTCTGAATTTGAGATAACTGTTTAGAATTAGAATGAATGGAGTGGAATTAAAATTAATAGAATAGAATTTAAGAAAATTCTTCAGAATTTAAGTGAATTCCAGAGAATCCTGTGGAATTCTAGATAATTGAAGGCATTTCAACGAAATTTAACTAAATTTCACATAAGTGTGTAGGATACGAATAAATGTAATGAATAAAATATAATTTAAAGGAATTCTCTGGAATTCAAGTGAATTCAAGAAAATTCTGAGAAATTCGAAATAATTCGAGGGAATTCAATGGAATTTTACTAAATTCAACATAGATGTGTAGAATTCAAATGAATAGAATGGAATTCAAAAAAATGACATTTTTCACTAAATTCCAAGAAATTTAGCTGCCTTTAGCATTATTCAACTGAATTCGTAAAAAATGTCTGGAATTGAACCGAATCGAAGAGAATGCTGCGAAATTTGAGATAATCTAATTTTAATTTATAGAGATCAATGGAACTCAACTAAATTCAAAATATATATTTATTGAATCAACCCTTATCGGTTATCAACTTTTGATGTAAAGTTACTTTTAAACATTGGTCATAACTTATAAATAAGACATAAGAATTTAGAAATAAGAGAGAAGACATAAGAAATAAGTAATAAGAAAAATAGACCAAAGTCTTTTGTTACTCGATAAGAAGAGAGACTAGGAAGCAAGGTTAATTGTTCTCTCCCCGGGGAGGGCAAGGGTCACCTTGACCGTGAAGAAACGGTCAGGACCGCTGATTGGCGGGAGTCCTCCGCGACCTCCGACGCCGACATATAAGTCCCAGTACCGACTCCTACCTTGCTTCAAACAGATCAAGTCACTTCGTGCACCTACCACCTACCAACTACCTTCAGACCGATCTACCTACTCACCCCTTCTCGAGAGTGCACCAGCGCGGTAATTCGAAACAGTTTACCAGAATACCGCGCTAGTAGTTGGCCGACTTGTCCGGCGAACGGAAAGAACCGTCTCGTAACGCCATTCCTGGAGAAGAAGATACTCTGCGTAAGCGCGCAAAAACAAAATGAAATTCGTAAGTGGATTTTAATTTTTTTTTATTATTTTTTTTTGTTTTCCTAATCAACATTAGTGACGCGAGTGGTTATTCAACGTTGTGTCTACTCATCAACTTAATCGATACATTCATGGCTTAATTAACAATTTAGTATGTTTCGCGGATTGGCCAATTATGAATCAAAGTTTGGTGCACAATTCTTTATTAGCAGCTTAGGAGAGGCAGGATATCGGTAGTTACGGATTAATCTATATTTTAGGCCTCATCTTTTGGGTAAGATAGTATATAAGACATAGTGTAGAATATATTGCTAGATCCTATAATCATTGCTAGAGCGATCGTTGTTTTTTAATGAAATTAGATTCAAAAGCTGTGAACAACTGACAACTACGTCAAAAGTTATCAGTATGATTATGTTACTGAATTTTTGATATTTTTGAATTTACTGTCAAATAGAAAACAGTTGTTGAGATTGCCTCAAATTAGACTTATTTCATCATTTTTATTCAACTTAATCGATGAAGTAGTTTGTTTAAAAAGTGAATTTCAGGATTTAGCATAACTCAATATTGTTAATGTAGTGGACACTCTCATTATCAACTCCTTGCAGCATTCTTAACCACTTTCTTCTTTTAGAAAAGAGTATTCTGATTAACAGAGTATTGAAATTTACAAACAATTTTGAGTCTAACACACTTAAAATGAAATAATTTTGAAATTATTCTTGTTGTTCACTCTACATTTTTTTTCAATAATAATAAGCAGCTTGAAAGATTGTTCAACGATCTGTTAATCCTTCACCTCCATCGATCAACACATGGCTTGATTAACAAATTCATACGGTACGAGGATTGATCAATTACAAATAAATGCTAAGTGCGCAATTGTAAGTTGAAGAAATTTAGAATTTATCCTTATTCATTATTGAATAAATATTTTACTCTTCATGTTCGAAACAACGTACCAAATTGATGATTTTCACATAAGATGAGTAAGTTTATTTTAAAATTCAATGCTTTTGAATTAATTTTAATGCAATTTTTTTAACAATTCAATTATTGAAAATAGAAATAAAAAATATTAGAATGTAGTACACTTTGGCTGACCAGAACTATCCATTTCTACTGCGACATCAAAACAATCATTTTACGGTTAAAGTTCGGTCTATTTATCTTTGGATAATCAAGAAATAAATTAATTTTTTATTAATTTCAAATTTTACAAAAATTTATATCCTAGCCTTCGAATTAAAAGCTGTCAGATACAGGGTGACTATTCTCATCGAGGAAAAAAATTCCTGGTCACTTTCAGGTTTCTTCCCAATTCGAAAAAATTTGTCACGGTCATTGATGTTGAAAAATTTTTCTCTTAGTGCTCAAAACTTTTTCATTCGAAGTAACAAAAACTGAACTACAAATCAGAGTACATAAAACTGAACTCTTTCGAATTTTATACTTCTTCAATCAAAACTTGAAAAATTTTAAATTAATAAATCATTAATTCAAACGCTTAGTAATTAAAACCTATAGAATAGAAGCTATCAGCGAATTTTAATCTAATAATTTTTAATTAGATGTCGTTAAAGTGCAAAATAAAAAAATTCAAGCTTCCATCAACCGAACAGTTCAAAGATTTCAGGTTAACAAATATAAGTTCACGATACATATCATTTTCAATGCTCTACATTGAAAAATGAATTAATGAATTTTGAAATGTTCAAAATTATATTATTTAAAATAATTTCAAGTCAGAAACATCAAAAATTGAATAATTTCAATTTTTTCCAACTAGAATTTACCTAAAAATTTCCTAAATTGGAAGTTAAATTAATTTATTCTCAAGTCCTAATAAATTGAAAATTGTTCAATTGTTATATGTGCAAGAAAATGTAACACTCACTCAAAAATAAAAAATTTAAAAAATGGAACAATTAAAATTTAAATGTTCAAAGTTTAGGTTTAGCACTCTCAAATTATAACGAGTCAAGGCTTTCTATTTCAAACAATTCAGTTACAAATTGTTCAGTTATGAATATTCGATTTATAATTGCTCATTCTAAATAAGGAGTAAAATATTGCAAAATATTAAGAAATTTAAGAAATTTTTCTTTTTCTCAAATTAAAAATTTTGAAATTGGGTGGGTTGATAAAAAACGAAATATTTTAGACCGCAGCAGTATTTGAATAGCATTTGAAATTGAATAAAAGCGTTTAATTTAATAATTTAATTAAAAATTTATTTGGAAATTCAAAAAAGTTTAGAAAGTTTCAATTGGACGTTTGAATTTGTTTTACTGCTAAGGGTTTCAAAATGAAACAGTTTAATTTTTAACTTCAACATCTGTAATTTTTTAAATTTTGAACAGATTGAAAATCTTCTTGTAAAATCAATTAATGATTAACTTGAGACTTTTTTCATCTGAATTTTTTAATTTCAAACCCTTTCAATCGTTTTGTAATTATTTGAGTCTCCAAGACGGCGTTTGAAGATTCTTATAATTGAAAATGTACGCTCAAAAATGGCGATCTAAGATAGAAAATTTTTAACTAAGAGATTTAAGAATTACAAATTTGACACTGAATTATTTTATAATTAAAATATTCAAAGTAATTGAAAATTCGAAAAATTCTGGACAAAAAGTAAATTTACTGTCATTTAGCGGTTTTTCCGCTCTCAAAAAACTCCAGAATATTTCCCGTTTTTTCCGGCTTCCGGGTCTAGCGGCGATTTGCAAGAAACGGAAACAATAACCTTTATGGACTGATAAAAAGCAAAATTAAAACTTTCAACTTTCAATCAAAATTTTAACGAAATCAAGGTCTTCAGGAAGTATAGAAACCGCACATTTTTCTCTAGGATAGCCTGCGATGAAAGTAGTCATTCTTCAAATCAATTAAAAATTTCCCTCGATACCAAACAAGTTTTATTTTCTTCCCAAGTCATTTTCAACTCAACTCACTGATTCTCAATTTTATGAACTTATAACATTCTCCGCCATGGTGTTAATGGACTTTTCATTCTTTTCAACTAAAGCCAATTTTACTCTGCAGTTTCTTACTTAAGTATTCCACAAACGTGCGTATAGTAATTTAATTTAATTACCTGCATCCGAGGAAATTTAATCACCACCATATGCTATGCTGGAACATAAAATCCATCAAAATTCAAAAGTGAAGGAAATTATTTACGAAAATGATTTAAAAAATCCTTTAAAGTGCAAAGAAAATTATAAATGCACCTGGGACTAATCTAGAGACTAAATATGAGTGCGATCTCGATTTAATTATTCATTCTCCTTCATATTAAATCACAACTAGTGATTTTTGAAAAAGATTCGATTGGGAATACTGTCCAAGAATAATAATTAACTTGAGTACTATTACCATCTGTAATTAAGTCGTCACCTTAACCGCAATTAAAAGTAAACAGGCGTCGAAGTAGGTCTGAAAGTAACTACTCGTTGAGGCACTTTATACCTAATTGGTCCTTTTATAACTTTGAATGCTTAAGTTCCAATAATAGAATTGTGTGACTTTGTAACAGTGTCAGACTTCGTGTCTTCATGGACTCGAGTGAAAATGATTGCATTTAACCAAGGATATTCAAAGGAACGAAACGGAAACTGTTCTGTTATGGCAAAAACACTGGTTAGAAGGAAGTTAACTGATTTTCATTTATTGCTAATTTCAATACGCCTTTTTTACAATAATTTACCTCATTTTTTCACATAAAAAACAATAAAATATCCAGTCATGGGTAAGTTACATATTGAAAGAAACTAATTGTTGTTACCGTTACATCACAAAAAAGTAACTAATTTTCGTCACCGTTAACCATTCAAAATGTAATTTTTTCTTAGTTACTCTTTTGATTCAGAAATATATATATATAAATTTAATTTTTACACAACTTCATTCATATCTGTCGAGTGACAGCTGTTATACTTTTTATTGAAAGTCGTAACTTACTCATGACCGACATAACATTTCTGAAACACAGCAAGATAAATTTTCAACCAAGCCTGGAATAGTTACATTTTCAGTATAAAAATTAATTAGAAAAAAACGAATTTTCCAAAAAATACTTAAGTCTTCATCCAAGACGCTGAATTTGCAACAAAAGAGATGAAATTTTCAACCAAATACTTCAATTGTCATCCAAGAAAGACAAATTTTCAAACCAAACAGTTTAAGTTGCGAACGAAAATGGAATAATTTGATTTTCAGTTATGAAATGAATGTCTAACCAGGAGAAAACGAATTTTCGACAAAGTAGTTGGATTTTGAACGAATGACATGAGTTTTCAACTAGAATAATCAATCTTCAACCAAAAAAATTAATTTTGAATAGTAGCATTTAACATTCAATCATGTACTTAATTTTTAACCAAAAATATGAATTTTCAACCGAAAAAATTAATTTTTCACCAAAAAGAATAAATCCTCAACAAAATACATTGATTTTACGCTGAAAAACAGAAATTTTCCACCAAGAAGTTGAATCTTTAACTAAGCAATATAAATTTCAAACCAAAAGTCGACTAGTTACATTTTTTATTGAAAAAATTAATGTTCGAACGGAAAAAATCTTATTTTTCAAAATATTTTAATTTTCGATGAAAGAGGTAAATTTTCAACTGAAATGATGAATTTTCAACCAAAAAAATGGATTTCTAACAAAGGAGTTCCACTTTCAACCAAAAAAGATTTTAGTTCTCAATCAAAAACAGTTGAACTCAACCAAAGGAGATGAACTTTCAACAAAACAGTTGAATATTTCCAACTGAGAAATATAATTTTCTACCGAAAAAAGACGAATTTGCAACAAAAAACATGAACTTTACAGTAATATTAGTAATAAATGATATTTTAAGCCAAAGGTCTTGCAGTTTCAAATCAAAAACATTTGAATTTCATCAAAAAAAGAATGTTCAACAAAAGAGTTGAATTTTCAGTCAAGAGAGAACAAAAAGTCAATCAGATTGTTAAACTTTCAAGCCAAGGAAGAAAAATTTAAGAAGTAGTTTGATTTTCAAACCTCAAATATGAATGTTCAATAAAAAAGTTAATTCACAACCAAATAATTGAATTTTTCAATAAAATGCATAAATCTTCAACCCATAAAGAAAAATTTTCAACGAAACAGTTGAATCTTCAAACAAATAGGATGATTTTCTATCTAAATTGTTAAATTTTGAACAAATTGATTTGATTTTCAAGCGAATAATAAAATTGTTGACCAAATAAGATGAATTTTCAACCAAAAATAGTTGAATTCTTAATCAAAGATATGAATTTCCGACTGAAATGATGAATCTTTAACCAAAAAAATTAATTTTTAACACAGTTCAACTTTCAACCAAGTAGATGAATTTTCAAGAAAATTGTTGAACCCTCAAGTGAAACAGATTGTTTTTTAACGGAACAGTTGCATTTTCAAGCTGAAAAGACAATTTTCTACAAAACAATGAAATTTCAAATCCAAGAAGACAAATTTGCGATAAAACAATTGAATTTTCAACAAAAAGTTGATTTTCAATCCAAAAAGACAAATTTTCAATAACGCAGTTGAATCTTCGACCAGAAAAGATGACTTTTTAAAAAAATTGTTGAATTTTTAACCAAAATGGTGAATCTACATCGAAAAAATGAATTTTTAACTCAGCAGTTCAACTTTAGAACAAATAGTTAAACTTTTAACGAAATAGTTGCATCCTCAACTAAAAAAGATTAATTTTTCACAAAGCAGTTACATTTTCAAGCCAAAAGATGATTTTTCTGCAAAACAATCGAATTTTTAGCAAGATGGTTGAGTTTTCAGCCAAAACGAGTGACTTTTTAACAAAACTGATGATTTTTTAACCAAAATGATGAATTTTCAACCAAATAGTTGAATTTCCCACTGAAAGAGATGAATTCTTAACCAATAATAGTTGGATTTTCAACCAAAGAGATGAATTTTTAACTAAAGTAATGAATCTACCACCAAAAAAATAAGTTGCTATCATAGTAGCTCAACTAAATGATTGAATCTTTAACTAGAACAGAATTGTTTTCAAACAAACAGTTGCATTTTCAAGCCAAAAAATACATGTTTTCTACAAAGCAGTTGAATTTTTGACAAGAAAGTGTATTTTCAACCCAAAAAAACAAATTTTCAACAAGACAGTTGAATTTTCGACCAAAAATGGAATAGTTAAATTTTCAATTGAAAAAATTATTTTTCGACGAAAAAAGATAAGTTTCCAGCAGAAAATATAACAATTGATGTTTCAACTAAAAAAGACTTAATTTTGAAATAAAAAGCAGTTGAATTCCACAAAAAAACAAATTTTCAACAATGGAGTTGAATTTTTAGACAGGAGAGAAGAACATTCAACTATATTATATGAATTTCAAGCCAAAAAGGCAAATTTCTCATGAACACCTGAATTTTCAATCGAATAGACGGATTTTCTATCAGAATTGTTGAATTTTGAACAAAACAATAAGATTTTCAAACAACTAATAACATTTTAAACCAAAAACGATGAATGATCAATAGGGCGTATCGAAAACAAATGTTGGTCTTTCCTTTTCCGTGGGGGGGAGTAAAAGTTTCTCGTGGGTGCCAAGGTGCCAAGATGACTTGTTTGAGCAAAAAAATTTTTTCTTTGTTTGCATAATGCGGTCAAAGGTCAAAATCAGCAAACATTGCATTTTCCTCGTTATTTTCAAGCCAATCATTTTTTTCTTCCGATCCGAGTGAACAGTAAAAGTTGTGTTCTGTGATGATAAAAGTTTCTATGCAGCATAGACCTCATCAAAAATTATCTTATGCTTTTTACTTTAATTTAGGTTTGGGAACATACGATCTTTTTTGATGATGACTATACTCCATAGGCACCTATATTAGCATAATTTACAACTTTTACCATTCACCTAAATCAAAATGAAAAAGTATTGGCTAGAAAATAACGAGGACAATGAAAAGTATCAATATTTTAACCATTTTCGGTACTTTAACTTGAGTGTGCGAACATGAGATAATTTTTTTCAATGTTTATACTGCATGGGATCTTATACTATCATAGTATATAACTTATACGGTTGACCCGGATCAGAAGAAAAACAGTCATGGACCTGGAAATAATGGAAAAAATACCATCTCGCGTGATTTTTTACATTTTCCGGTACTTTTACTTGAGTCCGCGAACATAAGATAATTTTAGATGAGATCTACACTACTATACACGTGCACTCATATCATCATAGTATACAACTTTTGCCGTTCACACGGATCAGAAAAAAAAATTATTCGCTTAAGAATAACGAGAAAAATGCAATTTTTCGTGACTTTGACCTGTGAGTGCGTTGTGCGAACTAAGATAATTTTGTTTGCTCAAAAATTCAGAAAGTCATTCTGGCATCCACTAGAAACTTTTCAGCCCCCCGGAAAAGGAAACATCAAAATTTATTTTTTTCGATATGCCCTAATGTTCAACCAATCATAGTTGGATCTTCAACCAAAGAGATGAGTTTTCAACTAAACTGATAAATCTTCAAGTGGAATAGTTAAATTAACAGTTACAAAAATCAAAATTGCAATTTTTCTATAATGGACTATGAATCTCTATGACCATCTGCCGCCTTAATTTGAATTGTAGAAATAAAAAAAATATTGCAATAGCAATAAAACTGATTGATTTTCGTGAAAAATACTTGTGAATTACATTTCGAAAGTACCAATTAGTTACCAATTCGTTACTGATTTACAGAAGTAACTTTGTTACCACTATCGTTACCAAAAGAAGTAGCAAGTTAAATGGAACAAGTTACTTCCCATCACTGTAAATATCCTACTCACGGCTATTAAAATATCGCAAGAATTGCAACACTTTTTTTCGTAAGCAAATTATTCACAGTCTAATCAGACTAAATGCCACCAAGAAGAAAAAATAATAATAACGAGGGCCTATAGTTTTAAAAAACTTTATGGTAATATAATTGGAGTTGTAAATTATCTTTAGATAATTGTGGTCACAGCAATAATAAATTCATTCCATCCTAAATTCATTCCTAAACTTATCAAAATATAACGAAAAGGTCGTTATTATATATTTTTGAGATTGCTGATTCCGAATTTCGTATTAAAAATACAACATTTAAAATTGCGGGTGCACAGGGCTGCCACTACAGTCACTTTTTTAAAATGAAAAGATCACTTTAATCACTTTTCTTTCAACAAATAACAGAGAAACCGAGTGTCAATCTATACCTATTTCCGAATTTTCTTGAATTCTATTGTTTTCATTTGGATCCTATTGAGTTCCTTCGAATTCCATTGAATTTCTTTGAATCCTATCGAATCCCTTTGGATTCTATTGAATTTCTTTGATTTTTATTGACTTTCTTTGGATTCTATTGGATTCCTTTGAGTTCTATTGAATTTCTTCGAATTATATTACATTCCTCTAAATTCTATTGGATTCCTTTTTATTCTACTGAATTCATTTGAATTCCATTGAATTTCTTTGAATTCCATTAAATTCCTTCGGATTCTATTGAATTCCTTCGAATTCTATTATATTTTGTTCGATTTCTATGACATTTCTTCAAATTCTATTGATTTTTTTTTAGTCTATTGCATTTCTTTGAATCCTATTGAGATTCTTTGAACTCCATCAAATTCCTTTGGATTTTATTGAATTCCTCTGGATTTTTTTCAATTCCTTCGAATTAAATTGAACTACGTGAACTCTCTTGAATTATTCGGAATTTCTTTAAAACTCTTCGAATTCAATAGGTATTTTCTGGATTTTCAATTTTTTTGACCTGCCCTGAAGACTTTCAAAATTCACATTGAATTCTTGCGAACTTTATTAAATTTCTATTTACTCCAATTTATTTGAATTCGATGGAATTTTTATGAATTTCAAACATTTTTGCATAGACTTGAATTATTTTAAATTCACCATGAATTTTTTTAATTCATCTTAATTTGGTCTGAATTTCATCGAATTCTCTTGGATTCCCATCCACTCTTATAAAGTTACTCTAATTTCGTTAAAATCAATGGATTTTGGATTTTTGTCATTTCTTTCTAATTCACTTTGAATGCACACTGAATTTATTTCGTTTATCCTATATTATTTCGGATTGTCTTAAATTACTTGCATTTACCCTGAATTCTCTTTAAATCACTTATATTTTTCTGAATTTACTTAAACTACTATTATTGGTTGAGAAGGCATATTTCCGGTTACAATTTAATTATTTGTTTGAAAATCATTTTTTTTATTCAGCATTTTCGATCAAAACAATGTGATTGTTTTTCTTCTTGACTTAAAATTCAATTCTTTCGTTGAAAATTTGTGTTTTTGTTAAATTCAACTTTTTCTGATTTGAGACTGAAATCATTTGGTTGCAATATCAATTGAAATATTTTTTGTTTAGAATTGATCTTCTTTCGTTCAAAATTAATTTTTTTGACAGAAAATTTCACTATTCCATTTTTTGTTTCAAATTGATCTTTTTCAGTTGTGAATTCAACTCTTTTCTTTAGAAATCGTTTTTTAAATTCAAAATTTAATCATTTGGCTGAAAATTAACTTTTTTGTTAGAAATCCATATTTTGGGGGTAAAAATTAATCTGTTTCAGTTGACGATTCAACTATTTCTTTGAAAATTCAAATCCTTGGTGGAACGTTGTACTACTTTATTCAAAATTCATTTTTTTGGTTGTAGATTCATCGTTTTGGTTCAAAACACATTTCTTTGATTGAAAATTCAACTATTTGGTTGAAAATCCATGTATTTTGTTGAAAACTCGTCTCTTTTTAAAAAAATATATTCTTTTCGTTTGAAAATTCGTCCTTTTTAGTTGAACATTTATCGAATTGGTAGCATGTTAAACTACTTTGTTAAAAATTAATTTTTTTTATTGGGAATTCGTCGGTTCAGTTCAAAACACATTTCTTGGATTGAAAATTCAACTATTTTGTTGAAAAGTCATGTATTTAGTTGAAAATTCGTACCTTTTTGTAGAAAATCAATCTTTTTTTGAAAATCCAACCATTTTGTTGAAAAGTTATCCACTTTGGTAGAAAATTGAGCTGTTCTGTTGAAAATTTTTCTTTTTGAGATGAAGATGAACTTCTTCGTTGAAAATCCAACCGAATTGTGGAACAATATTTTTTTTGCTCAAAAATGCAACTATTTCGTTGAAAATAATTCTCTTTCAGTTGTGGATTTAACTATGTCGTTGAAAATTCAACTACTTGGTTGAAAGTTGAACTGCAGTGCTGAAATCTCATTTTTGTTGTTGTAGATTCATCATTCTAGTTGAAAATTCATCTCTGTGGTTGAATATCCAACTATTATTAATTAGGAATTCATCCTTTTTGGGGTTGGAAATTGACTTTCCTGTTAAAAATTCAACTGTTATGTTAACAATTCGTCTTTTTGGTTTGAACGTGTAAATATTTTTGGTAGAAAATTCAATCATTCGGTTGGTAGTGACGCTTGTTTTGTTGAAAGTTTACATTTTCGATTTAAAAAATTCAACTATTCTGTAGAAAAGTCGCCTTTTCTGCTTAAAATTTGGACAATCTGGTTGCCTTTTTCTCCTCTTTTTACTGAAAATTCAAGTGTTTTGTTGAAAATTCGTTCTTTGGTGGAGTCCACTGTTTTTGGTTTTAAACTAAAAACTTTTTTGGTTGAAATATCAACTATTGAATTTTTCGTTGAGAATTGTTTTTCGTGGAAAATCAATTTCTTCAATAGAAAATTTAACTTTTTCATTCTTGATTGAAAATTTGTCTTTTTTAGTTGAAAATTCTTGTATTTTGTTTGAAATTCGTATTTTTTTGGTAAAAAATGAATCTTTTCTGTTGACAATTCACCTTTTTGGTTAAAAACTAACTACCTAATTGAAAGTTAAACTGTTTTATTGAAAATTCCTTTTTTTGTTCAAGGTTCATTATTTTGGTTCAAAATTCATCTCCCCGGTTGAAACTTGAACTATTCTGTCAAAAATTCGTTTTTTTTTTGGTTGAACATTAATTTTCAAATAGAAATTCAATTATTTCTTTTTTAGTTGAAAATGTATCTTTTTTGGTTGCAAATTCAACTGTTTTGTCTTAAAATTTGTCTTTTTTAGATGAAAGTTCAACTAATTAATTGAAAATACATTTTTTTTGTTGAAAACCTTCATTTTTTGCTAGAAAACTAATCTTCCTGTATAAAAATTCATCTTTTTTAATTTCAAATTCAAAGACTTTGTTAAAAGTCAAACTCCTTTATTGAAAATTCATTTTTTTAGTTGGTGATTCACCATTTTAGGTGAAATTCCTGTTTGAAAATTTACCTTGTAGTGTTTCAGAAATATTATGTCGCTCATGAGTAACTTACGACTTCTGACAAAAAGTATAAGAGCTGTCACTCAACAGATACGAATGAAGTTGTGTAAAAATTAAATTTAAAAAAAAAATACTTTTTATGCAGAAGAAACTAAGAAAAAGTTACATTTTGAATCGGTAACGGTAACCATAACTAGTTACTTTTTTGTGGTGTATCGGTAATGATAAGTGGTCCCTTCGAAAATTAACTTAACCAATCACCAATTATACTAGAATATAATTTTATCAATTTTAATTTCACATGGTAAACTCAATAAATAGGTCTTTCCGTCGTATTTTGACGATTTTGCTCCGCTGTAAATTCTAAAAAAGTGTCCCAGTCCCAAACTAATTGCATATTCTAAAGATATTTAAACAACCGAATGTTGAAATTTAAAGAGAATTTACGACCCTTTCTTCATGTTATCGCAAAAATGTGCTTCATGATCTCGCAAACTGTCAAATTGTAAAATACGATTGCACTTCTGTTTCTAGTGGGTTTTTCTTCGAATATCTGATTAGTGTTAACAGGTTCCACTTGAACTAGCTGTTACTACTGTACATTAAAACCTCATTCACTCCATTAGATTGAGGCGTTACGTGCAATAAAAGTTCCGGCTTTATGATTTTAAGATAGAATCTAAACCTTTATTGCACTCGTCGCCCCAATTATTAGGTTTTATACTATGCAAAAAACATAAATTTTAATTTATTGCATATTTAATATCTACTTCTGCTTCACTAAAACCGTGTGACATTTTCATTTCACATAGTTACGAGACATCCACATTTTCTCATGACTGTGATGTTTTAGGTATACAAAAGGAATATAATTACTTATCCGGGAGTTTTTCTTGCAATCATAAGAAACGTAACTTCACATTATAGCTCGAAATATAGACTGTAAAAAAATATGAATAAATTAGATGTCGTCAATATGAAAGGTTTGAAATTTTCGAAGGAACGGTCAATTTTCAAACACTCAAAATGAAACTTTAAGGATTGAAGTACCTGCATAAGATAGAAATACCGAAAATTTCATTCTTTATAATTCCATTCAAAATTCGACAAACTTTAAACACTTATAACTTTGAAGCGTTCAGAATTTGAACTTAAATCTGATCAATTTAGAAACATAATTTTAAAATCGAACAAAGCTGAAAAACCTCAAATTCTAGGCGCTTGAAATTAGAAAATTTTAGTGTGCGAACATTTGAAGGGTGTCAGCACAAAACAAGACATCAAATATTTTTACTAAAATGGGTTTACTGCATACAAAAAAAATTTTCTAATCAAATACGCGAGGCATCAAAATGGTTTGTTCGAAATATGATTTTCTAACATAGTAGTACAAAAATTTCTAAATTGAAATTTTAGCCAAAATTCAGTTGAAATTTCAACGTAATCATAATATTTTTCCTTACAGTATCGATATTTCTCAAAGTTAGTACCTTCTATTCAAAAAAATACATAAAATTCTTATTTTTATCGGCCTTTCAGCAAAAAAACGTCTGTCATATTGTGATATCGAGACCTTCAGTCTTGATTTTCTAGGAACAGGATAATTTTTTTTGTTAAAAAATTTCTTATTTACATTCAACATTTCAATATCTCGAGCTGAAGTTTTTGTTTCTGTGAGAATAGAAAATATGATGTTTAATCACTACGAAAAGCCGATTTTAAAAACCTGTCAATTTGAACCCTCAAAATTCATGAACGATTTACTCGGAATCGGCTAACTTCAAGTTCTTGTTTTTTATTTAAACTGAAAAAACTTCTCTTAGCTTTGATTCAGTAACATTTTCGCTCAAGAGTGGACATTTGCCTAATCTTTAAATGTTGTTTTCGATTTTACAGAATGTTTCTTTGCTCTCCTAAAAAATTTGAATTTTCGCGGTTATCTAATTGTGCACTGCCACCATTGATTTAACGTTTGAAGAAAAACATTAGAAGCTGAAAGAGAATTTTCATTTCATATTAAGAGTGAATTGATGGCATTAGAACTTTTAATTTTGTACAATTTGTAATTTAAAACGTACAAAGTGAACGATTGAAACTACAGGGATGAAAATAAATAAAGAACGAAAACGGAAGGAACTTGTAATTTTACACGTTCAAATTTTAATTAACTTTTAATTAGAATTCCTGAATACTCCTAACGAACAAATGAAATTAAAAATTGATAACAAAGAATGATGTCTGAATGTGATATAATCTTTGTGTAAGACAGAAACGATTTATCCATTACTTGATTAGTATTGTTTATCTGTGAAATTAAATAAATTAATATTACACGTCAGCAATAAATCTCTGCCGGGTTTCAACTATCTCTGAGGAAACTTCGTTCAGACAAATCAAATAATTTGTGGCTTAAGCGTGCAGCGTAGTATCGAATAAATGTAATCAGTTCCAGTATCGAATAAATTCTTAGTTTCCAAGTAAGTAGATATTTCTCCAGGTGCTGTTACGATCAGTTGCAGTACGAGGTGTGGCTGTCAAATAACAGGACTGATGCTCTAACAATTTTTTTCTATAATTTGCAAAAAAGTGCTACTTTTTCCACCTGTTTTCTGTGAAAAAAGTGACGCACAGTGAAAAAAGTAAATGAAGTGCGAACTTCTGAACGAACCCTGTGGCCTCCTTCAATAAGTGAAGGTGAACTCACAACTATTGCATTGCATCTAATTCCACCACTCCTAACCTTCATGACCAAACATTGCTACAAACTTACTGCTATGCTATGTTATTGCCATGGTTTTGACAATTGCCATTGTTATTGTTGCGTCAGTAGACAACAAATCGCCTCCTTTACAAACAAAAAACAGGTGAAAAAAGCTGGCACTTCTTGAACAAATTACAGAAAAAGTATCGTGTCCCACATGTTGAAAAGCGTCGACTTAACACTCGTGTGATAGCCACCCGAGCGGAGCTTCACACTCGTCTTAAATCTCTCGCTTTTTCAACTTGTCGCACAATATGCTATTATCTACCAAATTATTCAATGGAGATGTTATTCCCTTTAATTTAGTCTTCCTTCCGATCCCTACACCGCTCCATACTAACCGTCCACCGCTTGAAGCAATGTGCAGGTCCTTTTCTGAGAGGCCTTTCATGAGCCGTTCTTCTATGTTTCAGGTCTTTTTTCCTTACGCGTTCACTAAGAGTTGCCAAACGTTTTTATAGTACAGTTGGTTAAGAGTTCGACCTTCAGGTACTCATTCAATGTGAACAATTCCTCAAATATCAAGCAAACTATCATCATTGCTTTGAATTTCGAATTGATCATGCGTGCTTTCTTTTGTCTCGGTGAACTGGGACTCTCTAATGTATCGACTAGCGCTTAGTTTCAGGATCGTATTAAAAAAATCATGATCCGTGAAAAGATGTTACATTTTCCAAAAACTTTGGATCATTTTCGTTGTTCTCCAGAGTGTCAGCACAAACGTTACTTGGACTTTCCTTTTGCTCAAGAGTAAGCAATTTCGGATTTTTTTTATCACAAACTTTTTTCCTCTGTGGATTTTCATTCAAAATTTGTCTAACAGTTCCTTCATCGATTTTTACTGAGTCAGCAACTGCCAGAATGCTCAGGCATCGATTTGTTCAGATAATTTTACTCGCTTCCTTGATGTCATCATTGAAAACTTTAGTACGAGGTGGACACTCATCACCATAAACTTCATTTTACGAATTATATGTTTCTGTGGCGGATTTTCCAAGTTTCACAAGAAAATTCACGTTAATGCACTGTTGTACTTGCACACTCAACATAATTCCGGCGGAGCTCAGGTAGACAGTCAACTTCGAACAAAGGTTACTCTCATACTGAAGGTCATACTAACTCAAGATTTGGAGCTTAGAGACGGGGTATAAGACACAGGTCAATATCAGACCCTGCTTGATGTTGCCAAGGCCTCAAGCAAACGGCAAAAAGTCAGTCCGTTAATTTAATAGCCACACCTCGTATACTTATCACACTCTCCCCGCAGGTTCAGATCGAGTGGGAGGTGTCAAAGTGAAGGGGGTTGTAGTTTTACCTTGTATTCTGTACACATACGTCAGGCAAAAATTATGGGTTCGCGGGATAATCGAATGAATCAGAGCGTACTTTATAGCACGTTCAAAGCCCAACATACTGCTGCACGGTGTTCGTGAAGAATTGGCCTTTCGAAAGTACGCAATGCCGCGAGTTAAACAAGTGGCAACGTGTTCATCTTGTGAAAGCAGCTAATGAAATTTCTTCAAGACCGAGGAATATTTATTTCTCGATTCAATAGGGATGTTTCACAAGTTTCACATAAGCTTTTTCTAATTGGATACTCTACTATAAACATTTGTTATCAACATTATTAGTCATCCAGATGTTTATCTTTTTCAATTCACTAGTAAACAAACACGCGTGCTACGCGCGCGATCATTGTCCTTCGTCTTATTCCTATCCATTTTTTAAATCAAAATGTAGGATAGAAGTACCGTTTGTCACCACGTTTGTTGCATTAGTAGCCATTCATAGCAAAAGATGTATGCAAGGATAGGGATGTATGGATTGTTTATAAGGAGAAGAGTGATGCCTGAAATAAACGATTTCGGGTACTAATGTACCCGCGTGGAGAAATTCTCTTAGTGGATTAGTATAATGCCTTAGTTAAGCTCTTCACGTGGGGTGATTGCCAGGGAGATTGTTCGGCGGCCCGTGTCGGAACGATGTTGTAGGACGAATGTGTCGTTTGTTTGAACAAAACGCGACTTCTAGACCGATCTGAAACCTATTCCTCCTCTCACATACCCTTATAATATGAATTCCTCCATCCCCGATAGTATAACGAGGTTACAACCGAACGACTTACGCTCACCCCGGAAAAGATTTGTCTAATGGTATGATAATGTCAATAATAATAATAACGATGATAAGAATAATAAAAATAATAATAATTAAGTACTAAGTTCTGTTCATTGGAATATTTAAAAAAATTTTCAATGTTTTCAATTCATTCGAATTCATTTGGAAATCTCCCTAAATTCTTATTAATTTTGCCTGCAATTTTTCAATTTCTTTGGAATGTTCTTAAATTTTTTCGACTTTTCTCTGAATTCTCCCTGAATTCTTTTAAATTCACTCCATTCGATAGATTCAACTTTTTTTTTTCTAATTCACCCTGAAGTCTTGTAAAGTCACCTCGAATTCTTAGGCATTATATCAAGCTTCTTTGAATTTTCTTAAATTCTTCTGAATTTACTCTTATTATACTGAATTTAGTGGAGTTTTTTCGACTCTTTTAAAATCCATTCTGAATTTTTAAGAAGTTATCCTGAATTCGTTAAAATTCACCTGAAATTCTTTCAGATTCATCCTACATTCTGAAAATCCACTAAAATCAATGGATCTTTCTTGGAATAACATTTTTTTTTACCATGAAGACTTTTATATTCACCTTGAATTTTCATGGATGTCATTGAGCTCTTATTGACTAATTCTATTCGCTCTCATTTATCTGAATTTAATAAAATTTTCTCGGATTTTGAACATTTTCTTCCATTCACCCTGAATTCTCTTAAATTCATCCCTTGAGAACCTGTAAAATTCCTCGAAATCTCTTAATATCACTTGAAATTATTAAAAACCGTTTCAAATATTTTGAAATACTTGACATTTTGTGAAATCTTTAGAAATATTCGAAATCCTAATATCTAGTGTACACTCAATATTCAAATGATCAACTCCGCGGACTTGAAGAATTGATGGAAATAGATTTACGTTTTTGTTTAATAAAGTTGAGATTTAGTCTCTCATCAAAGTATATAATTTAAGATGATGAAATTGAATAAAATATGATAATATAATTTAATTGAATAATAATAATAATATAATTCAATAAAATATTTCGCCAGTATAACGTTTAAAGTAGAGAAAATCTCTTAGTGGAAGTGGACGTTTCGAGTCATCCATTTTATATTTTCAGCAGTATATTTCGTATTTTTATTATTCTTCATATTTTTATCAGTATATTTTGAGTCAGCCAGTATATATTTTTCACTAATTATTTATCCAATCTGTTTTTATTCATTGCTAAAGTAGAAAAAATCTCTGAGTAGAAGTGGACGCTATGAGTTATCCATTCTATATTTTTGGTAGCATATTTCGTAAATTTATTACTTCTCATATTTTCATAAGTATATTCCGAGTCAGCCAGTATATATTTTCCTCTAATTATTCAGTTAATCTGTATTTATTCTGTGTTTAAACAGAGCAAATCTCACAGTAGAAGTGGACGAGTCAGCCACTCTGTATTTTTCTCTAATTATTCATGTAATCTGTTTTTATTCATAAGCTTATTTCAATTCATTCATATTATTATTTCTCTAATTCTAAGGCTTTAAAATCGCAACAATATACGAATACAGTTGAGGCAAAACAAATATGGTAGAAGTGGACATTTCAAGTCAGCTATTTTATGTTTTTCTCTAATTTTTTATACAATCTGTTTTTATTTATTGTTAGAGCAGATCAAATGTCACAGTAGAAGTGAACATTTAGTTTTAGCCATTAAATATTTTTCTCTGATTATTTATACAGTCTATTTTCATTCATAATTTTATTTCAATTCATATATATTATTTTTTCTCAAATTCGGGAGCCTTGAAATCAAGTCGCGCAGTAGAAGTAGACATTTCGTGTCAGAAATTTAATATTTTTCTCGAATTATTTATTCAATATATTTCTATTAATTGTTAAAGTAGAGTAAATCTCACAGTCGAAGTGGACATTTCAAGTCAGTCATTTCATATTACTCTCTGATTATTGATACTGTCAATTCCTACTAATTAGTTTATTGAAATTCAGTCATATTATTAATTTTTTTTTTAATTTTCAAGCTTTAAAATCGCAACCCTATACGAATATAGCTGAAGTAGAGCAAATCGCACAGTAGACTCTAATTATTTACACTATCCGTTTTTATTCATAAGCTTCTGTCAATTCATTCTTTTTTTTTTTTTTAATTTTTAAGCTTCAAAATTGCAACCAGATACTAATACAGTTAAAGTGGAGCTAATCTCACAGTAGAAATTGACATTTTTAGTCAGTTATTTTATATGCGTACTAATTATTTATGCATTTCATTCCTTCATTCTTTTTTTTTTACAAATTCTAAAACTTTCAACACTCCACCACATACTCAGACATTCAATGGACAGAAAATTCATTTTTTATTTTTATTTATCGAATAATGATCTAAACTTTCGTTAAACTTAATCCCACCCTACTTTCTGCTATATTTTCCGAAGGATTAAATGTCAAAGTCGATTGACACGAATATCGTGAAAGTAGTGTAGATGTCAAAGTAGAAATGGACAGTTCATGTCAGACAATTAGTATCTTCTCTCATGAAAGACTAGACAAACCTTTCATTATCTTTATATATATTATTTCTATTTTATTCTCGTTTGTAAGATGACATAATATTGCCGAAAAAGCAAAACTCCGAATGTTAAAAAATACTGAAAATATAATTACTGAAATAGAAAATTTCCAAAAAATGAAATATTCGGTAATTTGAAATTTCTGAATTTTTATAGTTTCGATAATTCTCACTTTAGGAATACTTCAATTTCGTCGAAGAAACATTTTCAGTAGTTTCATTTATCCTCGGCAAAATGAGATTTCGGAAAATTTAACTTTTCGGAAATTTTATACTCAGGTAATTAAATTTTCGATACCGTAAGCCCGGCCTAGCCGGGACACGCTGGGGAGACAGGTGCACTCATAATTTTATATCCAATAATTTGATTTCTCTTTCCCAGAATGAACATCCGAAGGATTTTCACTTGTTTTCTGTAAAATAAATGTCAAATTTTCCCTTATAGAGATTGTTCGATTCATTTTCGTCAAGGAGTTTTCATAAAAATAATATTTGTATAAGATTGTCCTTTTCTTTATTTTGGTTAAGTCGATTAAAAAACTGTTAGGAAACTTTACTTGAAATTTTTTTCAGATATTTATGTCACCTATCATATAGTATATCGTTTTAACAAAATTATCTCAAAGTTCAACCAAGATAATAAAAATGGGTCAGAAATCATATGCTTGAATCATTAATATCTAATTATAATTTTCTCACGTAGTTTATTGAGGAAAATCTAAAAACACTGGATTTTTCTATCGGCAAGATTATGTCGTCCCCTCGTTTATATTGTAATTCAATTTTTTTAAATTTTAGTCAAATTCTAATACATACTTTTGAATATTTCTCTTATTCTCTAATTAAAGATTAATATTTCATTTCTCGTACAATTTCCTTTAATATGATTATTATGAGAACCTTATTATTACTGACGTTCATGGCCAGAGAGAATACATTACGTGCGAGTAAAATACGCGAGTAACACTAACTCCGCAAGTCACGGCGACTCATTCATAAGATCATGGAGATCGTGGCCCACGGCGAGACAAGTCCAGCTCTTCGGCCTTGCCCCAGGCTTTGTCGATACGATACGATTCAACAGTTGCTCATTCACCTATCCAAAGAAGACTTATTATTATCGCGGGTCACTAAATCTTTCCTGGCTTACTTTCTGGAAAATAATACTAATGAAGAAATGATATTTCTCTAATCATACAAAGAAGAGAATACATTATACAATCCCGTAGTAGGTGGTGGAATAAGAATCGATATCCGCGAAATTATATCCGCAGTACAGAAACTGAAGAATGGTAAAGATGCTAGTGTGAAGGGTATTGCCGCTGAAATGCTTAAGAGCGGTGGCAGATATTTGTTTGTATGACTGAACGAATTCATGAAGATATGTGCTAAGAATGGTAAAGTTGAGGCTAGAACCGAACGAGTCACGCATACCCTGAAAAGAATTTCGCCTAATGGTACAATAATAATAAGCGCTCGGACTTCCTACTAGAGGTCCGGGGTTCGATCCCTGAGCCGGCACCTCTGGAAATTTTTCTATGTACTTTTACCGAGGTTCTGGTGGTTCGGATTCCACCTTAAGCTGTAGGTCCCCCCA
>JAUMHM010000048.1:6071912-6113780 GCA_032362435.1 Melikaiella ostensackeni
AATGTTTGTGGCTAGAATGTATTGTTTTCCAAGGTCCACTTGAATGTTAAAGTGAATCACGTAAAAATTGAAGAAAATTTTCTTTAAAATGTTTTATCTTGGGTATTTTCTTTGCACTACATATAAACTCAGCAGAAGTTTTAAATTGATAATCTGTAAACTGTTTTCTGTTTACACATTTTGTTTTTAATTTGCGTATTTTCGTCCACTTATTTACAAAAAAATGAAATGTCTGTTCGCTCATTTCTTTTGTAAGCATTAAACAAACGATCAAAAAACTTCCTAGCTTTGGAAACCGATTTTGTAATCATTTATTTAATTGTTTTACCACTTTGACCATTTTTATTGATTCACAAGTACTATCTATTCATCTAAGCTTTGAAAACATCTTATTTCAATTTAAATAAGAAAAGGAAAGAAATTGGCTTGAGATATATTCAAATAATGATGCTTTTTAACAGAAAATATCTCCACCGATTTCAAAATATTTTAAATTGTTCCCATCTTGTACAAGAGAGCATTAACCCACTATTAGAATTTTGTAGCACAAGATTCGCTTCTTCTCAATTCACACCAATTTTCATGAAGAAAAAGTTTGATTGTAACTCCAATATATAGAGATATACAAACTTCTATAAAGAAAATACATATTTCTTCTGATTGGTTACCAAGACATATAATGTAGTACAAATATCATTAACATATTTCATGAAGTAGCGTACAGTAACGTACGTTGCTGCACATTGCCGTCATCCGAAAATTGTAACGCGTTAACGTTACCGTTACTTTTTAAAATATGTAGCGCGGTACCGTTACCGTTAATAAAGAATGTAACGTTTCCGGTAACGCGTTACTATCAAACACTAGTTACCACTGTTGTCACCAAAAAAGTAACTAGTTCAAAGGAACTAGTTACTTTCTATCACTGATTAACGATTACACATTTCTAAATAAATTCTCATCTGACCTAATATTGCTAAGAGTTTCATGAGAATAATTCCAAAATCTGTCTTTGCGTTTGAACTACCTGTGTTATATAATTGTTACATCAAGACGCGATTGCATTAACCCAGTTTGCGAGGTCTGAATTTTAAAGAGAATTTCAACGAAGGCGGTTTAGATTGGGATAGAAAATATCAATAAATTGATATACAAACATGATTTCAAGCCGAAGAGACATTTAGTTGTAGATACTGTCTCTACATACCTACGCATTAAGTCACGCTTATGCAACGTCGCCAAAGAGTCAACATGAATACGAAAAATTCAAGGAACCCGTTCCTGCATAAATTGCACTACTAGAGGTCCTTAACGATGGAATAATTTGCTGCTTTCGAATAATGTTGTAGGCCATATATCATGAGCGATTCAGTACTGTAGCCCAACTCGTTACAAGTAGCCCATGTAGAAATTGCGATGAAGATTTAGAAGGGCCCCGGATAGCTCCCCGTATTTCCGATCGGGCGCTGATCGGAAAAAATAGAGAAATTTTCGTAAGATGGCCCTTCGACTGTACAATTAAACAATAACTTGATAAGTGTCTTTTTGCCCCTATTTTCAAGAAACTTCTCCATTTTGATGAAAATACAACTATTTTGTTAAAAATTAATTTCTTTGGTTGAGGATTCATCTGTTTGGTCTAAAATATAACTATTGTGTTGAAAATTAATTTCACTTTCGGTTGGAAATTACTTTTTGGATTAAAAGTTCAAGTATTCCATTTTTGGTTGGAAATTCATCTTTTGTACATAAAAATTCAAATATTTGGTTAAAAATTTATCCTTTTTAGCTGAAAATTCAAGTATTTTGTTCATAATTCGCATTTTTTGGTAGAAAATTAATTTTCTTGTTCTAAAAATAATGTTTTCGGTTGAAAATTCGACTATTTGGTTGAGCGTTGAACTATTTTGTTGCAAATTCATTCTTTTTTGTTAAGGATTCATCATTTTAGTTGAAGCTTTATCTCTGTACGAAAAATTTAATTATTTTGTTGAAAATTAATTTTTTTCGTTGAAGATTCATCTCTCTGGTCTAAAATATAACTATTGTGTTGAAAATGTAACTATTGTATTTTCGGTTAGAAATTTATCTTTTGTTCGTAAAAACTCAACTATCCGGTTGAAAATTTACCCTTCTAAGTTGGAAGTTCAAGTATTTTGTTCATAATTCGCATTTTTTGGTAGAAAATTAATTATCTTGCTCTAAAAATAATCTTTTCGGTTACAAATTCGACTATTCGCTTGAATGTTGAACTATTATGTTGCAAATTCATTCTTTTTCGTTGAACATTCATCATTTTAGTTGGAACTTTTGTTATAAACTCATTTTTTGGTTGAAAACTTATTTCTTCGGCTGAAAATTTAACTATTATGTTAAAAATTCGTTTCATTTTTGCTTGCAAATTTATTTTTTAATCGGAAATTTAACAATTACATTTTTGGCTGAGAAAGTATCCTTTTTAGCTAAAAATTCAGCTATGTGGTTGAAAATTTTTCTTTCTTAGTTGAAAATTCAACTATTTGGTTGAACGCTGAACTTTTTTGTTGAAAATTATAATTTTTTTTCTTTAAATTCATCATTTTAGTTAAAATTTCATCTTTTGGATTGGAAATTGAAATTTTTAATTGAAAATTTATCACTTCCAGTTGAAAATTCATCCGTTAGGTAGAGAATTCATGTATTTTGTTACACAATCGTCTTTTTGAAAGAAAGTTAATCTTTGTTGTTCAAAATTTTCCTTTTCGTTTAAAAATTGAACTGTTTAGTTGAAAATTAATCTGTATGGTTGGAGATACAACTGTTTTGTTGAATAATCGTATTTATTGGTTGAATTCAACTGTGTTTAAATTCAATTTAAAATCTTGTTTGGTTGAAATATTGGTTATTACATGTTTCGTTAAGAATTCATCTTTTCTTGTTGAAAAATCGAATACTCGGTTCAAAGTTGCACTACTTTGTGACAAATTATTATTATTTTTTTGTTGAAGGTGCATCATTCTAGTTGAAAGATCAACTGTTTGGTTGTGAATTACCCTTTTCGTTGAAAATTCATATTTTCGTATCGAAAACTCAACCGTTCTGTAGAAAATTCATCTTTTTGGTTTAAAAATTTAACCATTTGCTGTATAATTAAATTATTCGATCGAAAATTATCTTTTTTGTTAAAAATTCATATTTATGGTTGAAAATCTAGCTTTTTTGGTAGAAAAATCAGCTGTTTAGTTGAAAATTAACCTATTTATTGGAATATTGAACTAGGCATTTGGTAAAAAATTAACTTTTTTGTTGAAAAATCATATTTTTGAATTTAAAATTTAACTTTATGTGAAAATTCATCTTTTTAGCTGGAAAATTTGAAAAATTGGTATAGAATTAAATTATTTGGCCGAGAATTCATATTTCGTGTTGAAAATTAAACTATTTGTTTGAATATTGAACTTCTTGGTAGCAAATCAACATTTTTTTTGAAAAATCATATTTTTGGGTTGAAAATTCAACTGTTTCTAGATATGCAATTCGTTTTTTTGGCTTGAAGATTCAACAATTTTCTTTGAAATTGATGTATTTTCTTGAAAATTCGTCTTTTGGCAGGAAATTAATCTTTTTTCGATGAAAACTAATCTTCGTAGGCTAAAAATACAGCTGCTTCATAAAAATCAAACTATTTTGTTGAAAGTTTATTAATTTTCTTGAAAATTCAACTATTTTGTTAAGCTCATCTTTTTTGGGTGAAAATTCAACTGTTTTGTGGAAAATTCATGCTTTCGGATTGAAAATTCATTTTATTTAGTAAAAAAGTCATCTTTCTTAGTTGAAAATCAATTTTTCTTTGTTGAAAATAAACTTTTTTGCCGAGAACTCAACTTTACGGGTTGAAAATTCAACTGTCTTCTAAAGGGTTCGTCTTTTTGGCTTAAAACTTAAACTATTTGATTGAAAATGCAAACGTTTTTGGTTGAATTTTAGTCCTTCTTCTTTTAAAATCCGACCATGTTAAAAATGCACCTTTGCAGGTTGAAAATTCAACTATTTGGTTAGAAATTTAATTATTTTGTTGAAAGTTTAACCACATTGTTAAAGTTATCTTTTTTGGTCAAAAGTTCAACTGCGTCCTTGAAAATTCGTCCTCTTGGATTTAAATTTCATGTTTCATGGTAGAAAAGTTACCTTTCTTGGTTGGAAATTAAACTATTTGATTGCCGATGCAACTATTTGGTTGGAAAAATTTTTTGCAGATGGGGTAAAGAAACAACAAATATGTTTCGATATCGAATCCGACCAAACAAGAAGACAAGGTTGAAAATTTGTCTTCTTGGGCTGAAAATTTAAATTTTTGGTTGTTAATGTAACAGTGAGATTGAAAGTTAATTTTTTTCTCGAAAATTCGTTTTTTTGGGTTGAAAATTCATCTATATTAGTAGAAAATCTTTCATGGTCACGTAGGCTCATTGACAACTAAACACACTCAAAACGTGAAAAAATGCAGAATAAACGTGAAATCCATGATTAGCCAACGGTCATGTTACTTTCGGGCGGGGGGGGGGGGGATGAACGGCCCCTAAGTGATAAACATTCGGATGCTTCGGATGAAAATATTTAGCTAGCTGCCACATGCAACCTGAATTCCAACCTAACCTAACCTAACCTAACCTAACCTAACCTAACCTAACTGAGCAATGTTTAGAACGGCCTAATCTTCCTGACATACTTTTCAAAAAATTCACCAAGTAACATAAAGTACTTTGATAATTATAAATAGAAAAATAAAAGCCTTCGTCTTCAGATATATTATTAAAGAAGCTCCAAACTATCATTACGAAGCAGAAATCTGCCAAGAAAAAATTTCGTTTCGATAAAAACTGTTCAAATGAGATAATCAAATTTTTTGTTTCATGTCAAAAATCATTTTTTTTATCTCGACGTTTGTTATTCGTAATATATAAACAAAATTTTTGTCCTGCTTTGCTGAATGTTGTTTCAAATGTTGTGATCAAGGGCTGTAAACATTTTTTGTGGCAAATTCTGATTAATTCAAATGACCTACTCCACGAACTGACCTGAATAGTTTTCCCTATTGATAATTGTTAAAAAACTGTGTTTCTTGAAACAATTAATTATCTAATAATTTCGCGAATCATCAATATTTTCTGCATGCTATGTCCTAATTAATGAATGTGAACACCTGTTTCTGAACATCTTCATTATTTTCAATTGTTATTATTATTTGTTCAAACAATTAGCAAGCTTGAATCTTATTACGAAACTCAATTTTTCACATGTTAATAACACGGTTATTTCTCCTTTCAAATGTTAAATTTCCTCTCATCTGATTATCAAAGAAATTGATGCCTTTTAGGTGAGATACTGATAACTCCCTCCATAACTATAGATCAAGTCTAGGAAGCTCGATAAGAACTGCGAGTTCTCGCCTCACCTCGTATCCGATTAGCAATGATAAAATTACACGGTACATTTCAGTAGGGAGAACAATTTAAAATGAGCCTGTCGAACGCAAAGTACGGTAACCGATTCCGGCGTTTAGATCAAACCGATACAAGCAACACAGCAAGCTTAGACCTACAGTGTAAAGGTGACTGTGGGTGGCTAATCTTACATAATTCGTGGCCTTTTGCAGAACCTCCAGCCTTTGGTAACATTCTCAGTTCTAAGTTTAATATCCTGCTTCACTTATTTGATAAATGCACACTGAAGTGGCACATGTCGATGTGTCCAAATGACAAGGTTCTATCTCGGTGACAAAATGTCTAAGCTTGGAAATTGCCATTTAAATCGTATAGCACATCACACAATTACATTCATGTATGATTTTTACATTCTACATCTGTGAAGAGGCAGTCATACGTGATAAAATTCGAAAAAGTCTCACGTCATTAATTATGACGACTGACAATCGGTGAGATTAGACATGGCCGACTTTCTCGCGTTTACCATTTTCGCAACGTGTCTTCTATTGCACACATGTTCTCTAGCTCTGTTGCTAATGAAGCCACGTCTTTCGGACCTGAAAATAGGACGAAACGAGGAATCGAAAATTCAGTAGCTCTATTTCTCGTATACAGGTATGTTTGCATGATTCATTGAGACGTCACGCTAGAGCAATTTGGTTCCGGAAGACTTAGTTTACAACGTAGAAGCACTGCTCGCGAGTAAATTGAATAAATATGGTCGTACCATTTTCATGAAACGAGAACTCGTTACTCTAGAAATCCATATGTTATTACAAAATGTATCCATCAACTCATATAAGGGCGGATTTACGTAGTATGAGCATTGAGAAGCTACACATTACAAATGTAAATTAAAACTATTTCACTTATGGCTTGGCTTATGGTTGATGAAACACAAATACATCATTGCATTCACTTTACCTTTAATTTTATTGCTCAGTTTCTCAAATATGGCTGATATTTATCACATATTCCAAAAATTTCACTGCGAGCTGGATTTTAATCGACACTTCCTTTATTCATGAGGGGTGCTTTAATCGATTCAGCAATCGCGCAAATGCAAATTCCAAAATTTTCACTAGCGTGCTGAGATACATAAAGGTAATGTCTTCATGTATAGAGGAGATGTCGGTTTGAGTCCAGCAGTGAAATTTTTTGAACTTATTTTTCATACCACACGAAATTTGTTTTGAAAAATTTTCTTCATCACATGCTTTGATACAACAGATATCTGTTGATAAGATCTCTGTATGCAGTTTCAAAAATTCGAGTCATCGTATGCCCAAGACCAGAAACCGCAGGAATGCATGTAATAAATATCACGGCACAAAATAGAATAATTATTAAAATATAATGGCCAAAAGAACTTCAGAAATGTTGAAAGTAAGTTAACCTTCCAATCAGTGGGCCAAACGCAAGTTTCAAAATTCTCACTATCGTGATACGATAGCTAAATTGGTATGCCTAAGTCTAAAAAAACCTCATAAATGCATGTAATTATATAATTTAATCAATTATTATTGTTAAACTCAATTTAAATGTGTGAAAGTGACTCTGTAGTATTAAAATCTGTCAGCATTGCAAATCAAGACCAGTTGCACAGCCGTTTAATAATATTAATAGGGTAAAAGTTCGATCAGCACTAGTTTCACTTGACGCTACGCGGAAGTACGCCCGCCTTTGATTGTGCAAAGAGAACATAATGTATCTATTCATTCAATCAACTAATTACCCGCAGCTTTGCAGTAATTGAAAGAACCCATTTTTTAATTATTTCTCTATAGTCTTATACCTATTTTCTCTAACTGTTTTAACAATCGAATCATAATTCCCGGATATGACGAAACACAAAGATATCAATAGGTTCCTGTGTAAATTCTAAACGGAACTCTATATTACAGATATGGATCGTTGAGAGGTTTCTAAGCACGCTGTGCAACTGATTTGGAATCCTTGCGAATTGAAACGCCATCTATTATGAAATATAATTATTCTAAAGGTGATCTTTATTTATGATCTAAGCAATTGATAAAAGCTCATTGGAACCCAAGATTTAAATGAGTGGCCATTATGATGACGCTCGTTATACGGAGCGCACAAAAAAGTGAAATACGCGCAGATCATTTATTATATTTTCGAATTTGTTGAATTTCAACCATAATATTTCAGGTAATTGTGGCTCTTATTTTTTTTTATGTTATGAATAGATAGTTTCACTCAAGCTTCTGAAAAACATGGAACATTATTTAAGATGTCTTGAGTTGTTGAAGACTTTGCGAATTCGCGTAGGAATAGTCTTTTGCCATCATCATGCACTTTAAATGTTTGAATAAATGTTAACACCAAATGTCGATATAACAAAACTTGAATATGACACGCTATTTTTTGAAAATACTGAATAACCAATTACTGACAAGGACTGTCCGTACGAGTATAACTGACGTCACATCAATCATAAGAGCTCCCGTTATTCCGCAAGATTTTTTTTCCACTTTCGAAAATTAAATTTAAGAAATATTCAAACCTAACATTGATTTATTTCTTGTGAAATCAAACTCACTTTAACGTCTTCTACAAGATGCGATAACTATTTTCCGTATTCATGACACATTAATGTTCTCTGTTCACAATTTGAATTGTTGAGTGTTTATACGTTTTAGATTGAACTGTTTTGAATGCTTTAGGTTTGAAAACATATATCTTCAAATGTTCAATTTTCAAATTGTTTACGGAAAGAAATATGAGCTGTCTATTATGACCATTTCGAAAAGTTCGATTAAAAAATCGATTATTTTCAACATTTCGTCTTGAAAAAAAGCACAATCTGGAAATTTTAATCTTTTCAATTGAAAGTTGTCTGTTTGAGCGAATGTGTTTGAAGATGTTTGAACGCACCTAATTGGAAATTATGAAAATTCGAATACATTCCAATTGAAAACATCAAATTCAATTGAAATATTCCAAATTTTAGCAAAAGAAAATTAAAAACAGTCTTATAAGTTGCTTGATGAAAAAAAATTGTAAGAATCACAGAGGGCGACTGTAAGTGGAATGAATATAAATTCAAATAATTTTCAATACAAACACATAGCCATGGAAGAGACGAGAAAATTTCGAAACGATATAATTTTCAAGTTCCCGTCTTGGGATTCGAACCCGCAACAGGTCAGGCCACTTGGCCCTGGAAAATAATCCAAGCACTTTACTATTTGAGCCAACCTGCCTCTTCATTGAAAAATTTATATTTTTTCACTAGACTGTAAGGAGGTACTCAAAAAAATGATATTTTTGATTTCGGGACACCTATTCACGGGCTATTTAAAACTTGTATGCAAGCTTCGAATAAAAATTGGCAGATCATTATTTTGTTCCTTAGTTCTGTCTTTAAGTCCTGGATTCCAAGTTTCTTAATTTAAACGAAAAAAATTCATAATTACAGAAAATTTACCGTTTTTCTTCTGTCCCTGATACATACTTTATATATGTTAAAATTACATAAAAGTACTTGAGGTACGCCCTCCTTAAGGAGGAACATGCAATGAGTAAAATCCAAGATTTTTTAATTCCTTTGACATATATTAAACTCTTATTAAATTCGCGACATTTTGAAAAATATAAGAATTGTTTACCACCTGCCTTAGAAAATATAAGCTTTTAAATGAACATTGTGTCTTATGAACCTAGCCTAACAGAATCATATAAATCAGAGATTCCTGTTCAAAAATCCAAACTATTCAACCAGAAAACTTATGAAAGTATAGAAGGTTCTTTCTTGAAGTCATAAAAATTAATAAGCTGAAAATCAGCACCAATTTATGTGTAATATTAAATTTTGAAGTGGTCTGAATCAACTTTTGACGCAAATTGACGTGCATAACCTCATAATATTCTTCACATAATATCAGATTTTACCATTGAAAGAAGTGTATTTTGTATTATTCCAAAACAATTACCTATTCATCTCGCTTGATAACCTAATTTTAATATTTTCGGAAAATATGCGCATGCCACAAAAAATGTATGATCAATAAATGCATACAGTCAAATTTCCTTTTTGTATTTCTTTCTAAGATGTTTCTTGGCTACTTCAGACGGATAGGAAATCAATTGAATGTTCGGGCTGAGTTAAACTTATTTTTATTATCATACATTCCTATTTATAGTTCTAGAGAAATTAAAATTAGGAAGTATTCTGAACTATGAAATAAGTCTTTCGCTCAATCCTTCAAAGGATGAACTAAGTGTATTTTCTTAACAATTATTCATCAAACTGAAATGTGATTACAATGTAATGTCTTAAATATTTATTTTAAACATGAACACTGTTTACTCTTTGTTATCATACAATAATCTTCCTGTTCAATAACATATCTTAAATTTTATCATTTCAATTAATTTATATTTGAAAGAATTAAACAAAATACTTATTTTTCTCTTTAGAATGGTTCTTAATTTTAATCTTTTCAGAATTAAAAATAAGAATTCATGATAATAAGAATCATTTTAGCACAGCTAGAAAATTTGAATCTTATCTGTATGAAGTAACCAAACGACATCTTCAGAAGAAATGTACAGGTAAGAAGAAAATTTAACGTACCAGTCTGTTTTGCATATGATATTAACCCAAAAAAATTATGTTTCTTAAATTTTAGAGATAAAAACCAATTCTTCTCCGATTTGAAGCTCAGAAACATAGAGGAAGCTTTGTAGTAATAACTTAAAATATTTTTAAAACGATTTAATTCAACGTTTCTCAGTTGATAAATGTCTAATACAACGTTTTAAGGAATTGTCCGGAACTATTTGTGTGTGTATGGATGTCACCTTTTTTTGTTAACACGATAACTTAAAGAAGGTTGCAGATAAATTGATGAAATTTGAAGGGCTTATTTTCACCACTAATATTTAAAACTGATGCGAGAATTTTTAAAAATCCTGAATTTCAAATTTTGTATGCACTTTATAATATTTCAAAAATTGGGTTTTTAAAGAAAAAGTTTTTTTATCAACATAATTTAAAGTTAATGTAAGAAAAGAAAAGATTTATTGATTCGAGATGACTGGATTGATCTATAATCTGAATCCATTTTATCGAAGATTAGGGAAGTTATGGTCATTTATAAAATTTTAAGAATTTTTTTCTTACGGTAGAAATGTTTTCATTAACCTAATAAAAAGTTGATGCAAGAATAGAAGACTTCTTGAGTTGAGACGAATTAATTGGCCAATTTGTATTTTTGTATTTTTATGGCGAGCACCCTCTAATATTTTGAAACATTTTTATTATTAATTTTAAAGATTGAAAATGATCGTTAATCGATCGAATTCATAGATAGTTTTCTAATTTATTGGAAAAATTTTCTAAAATATACAAGATAATAATCTAGTAAGGATCTAATTTCATTTATTTCAGGTTAAGAAACAATTTTGATTTTATATATGGGGTTAAACTTGTATGAAAAAAGACATTTTTTTAAATAGAGACTATTCCAGGCATAAATTTTTAAAAAACTACAATGGACCAATATTTTTGTAGATTTTACTACATTTTATAGAAATCACATATTGATACATAGAAAATTCTTGTAAGTAATTACACAATTATTTAGCAAGATTTTTATAATTTTAGGGTCAGAATGATCTTTCTAATGCTTGATGATGTCCGAGATATATTGCAATGAAAAATTTTTGATTCTTATTAATTTTTAAGTTCTAATTTTGTACAGTTTTTTCTATGCCAAAATTAGCCTTTTGCTGTATCTATAGATAAGATTACGAAAATATATATTATTAATATTAATTAAAAATACGTATTAATATTGTAGTTGTTAACACTTTTTGAATACATCTTAATTTAACGTTTTTTGGATATCATTTTATAAAATTGACATACGTATTGGCCTCTCAGTTAGGTTTCTTAGACACAGCACTTTATGAGCTTTCGTGTTATTATGCGAAAAAGACTTCAATTTAATATTATAAAAATTTCAGGACATCAGCATACATATAAACAAGCATTATTTCTAAAGGTTATGTGACAAACAACATTTTTCCTTCGTGGGCGAGATACTAATTTCATTATTGGTATTTCTAACGTTTGTAGCTATGTTGTACATATTTTTCGTGAAAAACATACGTATCACTACTCTTACAACCATACTTTTCAGGAATAACCTTTTGTTGCTATATAGTAAAACATAGTTTTGTGTCTGAAACATCTTCTAAAACATCGTTATTTCTTCAAAATATCAGTTGGACCAGATTTACGAGATTGTCGGTCAGTGACGGACAATGTACGTCATGAGGGTCATTGACTCAGTCATGCTGGTCAGGTCCTATCTCTAATTCGGCATGAAATCCACTAAATGAATGAAAGGAATTAATGTGTAGAAATTATAAAGTTTTCAATGTCAGAAATCTTATCATCATATTATTATCTACTTTATCAGATATAAGAATTTATTAACTCGTCTTTCTGTTACTAATAACGTGTTAGCGAAATATCGCGACGACGTAATCTTAGGTCACGGTGGTCGCACATGTATGTCGCACCTCGTGGGCGACCTTGTGTGTCTCTACCTTTATAGAAGGAGTCATTATGCTGGAAAACAGAAGCAACTCTCGTAATTTTACCCGATCATCATTAAATGAGAATCATTTTCCAATCTGTCAAAATTGTTGCGTAAGAAAAGCTCCTAATAGTAAATCAAGATTCAATCAAAGGAATCATGTCAATGGAAATATTCAGTTACTGAGAAAATGTTCTCATCAGTCAAGAAATCGTTATCATGTACATTGTCTGGATTACAGTTTTAATTACCAGTCTTCAATTAGCCTTCATGTCCACTAGACGCACATACTCCTGAATTCGTTTATAGTTTATTTTTATTTTTTATTTGCTTTAAATTGAAAGTGTGCTTTTATTTAAGATATATTTCGAGAAAGAGGTTCTTTAAACCATTTGTTATATCCTCGTCTCCCTTTCACACGAATCCCATGTTTGATGTCTATCTTTCTATGTTAATTAGACGAAATGAATTCATATTCATGTGGGATCTTATGAAGAATTTAAACATCTCGTTTCTGAAGATCTACACCGTTAGTGACATTAAGCTGATTCCTACAGATCTTACGTTATTAAAACTAAAGGTTTGACAGACAATTTGTAATTCCTCTGTACGAAAACAGAAGAGTCTGGGATTTCACTTCCATCTTGTTGGATCGAAGTGATTTGAGGCAGTCTGATAGTCAGTTGATTAAAATGATCCAGAGTTGGTATCAAAATTATAATTGACCAGTGAACATTGACATTTGATGCACGTACCGAATGCCAATGTCCACCTTATAGCACCTCAGCAGACATCTACAAATTTCGTTAGGTGTTTTTCCGAAATTTTCAACCCTCTCTTCACTCCATATTTACTCTGAAAAGTATTAATGAACATCAATGTTCATTTAGGCTTTTTTTGTTTATTCTATAAATATTCAAAATTCCTATTTATTTATCGCATGCTTTCCCCTCTTTTTCCCTTTCCCTCGTTTTTTCACTTATATGCGAACGGAAATTATAGAACCCAATAAGAAAATCCAACTATTTTTCTTTAAAAGTTAATTTTTTTTCGTTAAAAATTCTACTATTATATTTTTGGTTAGTAATTTATCTCTTTTGCTTCAAAATTTTATTATCTCGTTGAAACTGAATTCTTTTGTTGAACATTCAACAATATCGTTGAAAACTCATCGCTTTTGGTTCAAAATTTTACTGTATGTTTGAATTTTCGACAGTTTGATTGAAATTTTTTTTGGTGAAAGATTGAACTATTTTGTGAAAAATTCTTCTTTTTAGTTTGCAAATTGATCACTTTCGGTAGAAATTTCGTCATTTTTTGTTGAAAATACAACTGTTTGGTAGAAAATTAATCTGTTTTGATTAACAATTCAATTATTTTGTTGAAAACTCGTCTTCGTTGATTAAATCAAACTGGAGAAATATCAACTATTACATGTTTCGTTGAGAATTCATCTTTTTGTTTGAAAATTCAACTACTTGTTGAAACTCGAACAACTTTGTTAAAACTAAATTTTTTGGTTGCAGATTTATCATTGTAGTTGAAAGCTCATATCTTTGGTTGAAAATGCAACTATTTGGTTGAAAATTAATCTGTTTCAAATGTTGAAAATTCATATTTTTGTTTGAAAATTCAATTACTTCATTTAAAATTCTTTTTTATTGCTTGAATATTAATTTTTTTACTGAAAATTGATCTATTCCATTCTTGATTTGAAATTAATTTTTTTAGCTTAATATTCAAACATTTGGTTAAAAATTGATGCATTTTGTTGAAAATTCGCAATTTTGGTCCAATTTTCAAATTTTTGGTTGGAAATTATTTGGTTCTAGTAGAGGGTTCAACTATCTTGTTGAAAATTTGTTTACTGTGGTTGACTCGAGCTGTTTCAGATTTGAACTAAAAATCTGTTCTGGTTGAAATATCAACTATTACATTTTTCATTGAGAATTCATCTTTTTTGGTTGAAAATTCAAGTACTTGGTTGAAAGTGGAAGTACTTTTTTTAAAAATAATTTTGTTGGTTGAAGATTCATCACTTGATTTGGGAGTTCATCTTTTTGGTTGGAAAATTTACTATTTTATAGGAAATTCGTTTTCGTTTTGGTTAAAAATTAATGTTTTAAACCGAAAATTCAACTATTTTATTTCTAGCCCAAAATACAAACCTTTGGTTGAAAATTATTCGGTTTAGTTGAGGGATCAACTATTTTGTTGCAAATTAATCTTTTTTATCTAGAAATTCAACTATTAGTTTGAAAATTTCTATATTTTGTTGAAAATTCGTCTCTTTTTGTTTTTTGAGTTTGGATTATTGAATCTGAATGGATTAAAATCTTTTTCTGTCGAAATACCAACTATTACATTTTTCGTTGACAATTCATATCTTTGGACTAAAAATTCAAGCACTTGGTTGAAAGTGGAACTACTTTGCTAAAAATTTATTTTTTTGTTGGAGATTCTTCATTTTTGTTGAAAATTTAAATATCATGTTGAAAATTTGCTTTTTTGTTATTCAAAATGTATCTTTTTGAATCGAAAATTCAACTGTTTGGTTGAAATGTGTGTATTTTGTTGATAATTTATCTTTTTTGGTAGGAAATTGATCTTCTTGGTTGATAACTGATGTATTTTGTTGTAAGTTCATTCTTTTGGCTTGGGGATCCAACATTCTTTGTCAAATTTTTGTCCATTATTTACTGAAAAATCTTTCTTGATTGAAAATTCAACACGTTTCTTGAAAATTTGTATTTTTTGGTTGAATTCAACTATTTGGTTGAAAATTCATGCATTTTGTTCAAAATTCGTCTTTTCTGGAAGAAAATTTATCTTCTTGGTCGATAGTTCATCCTTTTGTTTGCAAATTCATCTATTTGTATAAATATTCATCTATTTTATTTATTACAAAATGCGATACTTTTACTTCAAATTTCAGGGATTTGATTTGAAGCGTTTTATGTTAATTTAAGTTAAAAATATCTTCTTTCCGTCTGTTTGCAGAAAAAACAAAGCTTCTATCGATTACTAAGATTGTGAAGTTGGGCTAACAGATTTTTTGATTCACTAGATTGGATCTTTTTGTTATTAAATGGGGGATTTAACTGAGCTGCAGTACTTTTGATATCTCAGGATTTACTGTGAAGCAAATTATTCAAAGAAGTATATTTTCTTCTAAAGTTTCCTTGTTTTTGCGTGACAAAGGGTCAATTCGTTCTTGCAGGTCAGTCGTGAAAATGCGGCAATTCTAATTAAAGTGATGGAGACAATGAGACTAGAGCTCAGCACGAGAGCCGCTATGTTCTGACAACAAGAAACGTGAAAGTCTATTCCCGCGTAGAACACGCCGAAAAATCGTGATAGCGTTCACGTAAGCCGTCGGATACGTTCAGATGTCAATTAAACTCGCGAAATTCGCTACCAGTGGCGTTTGTGTGGTTCTTTTGTCGATGCACGTTTTCCCATAACTTTTTGTCGACCCGACAGAATAATGCGATCAATAAAATTATTTCCAATATTCTTATCCACAAAGGCCATGACTCCATAATCGCGGAAAGTTTCTTTCTTGACTTTTAGGTACACACGCGTATGTTCACAAGTCCTTTTTACTCAATATTTCGTTATTTGTTAGAAATATTCTCGAGTAAATAAATTTGGGAAAAAGTAATGAATTGAAAATGCTTCTCAAGCTTAGGGTAAAAAGATCTGTTATTCGCGAAAAAATGTAATAACAAAGAAAGGTTATTAGATCTGTGGATAGTGAATACTTTAAGTTTCTGACACCGCATCTAAGTTTCGTAATTCTTGTGCCAGAAGTGTGAAATATAATTCTTGGATAGATCCTAGGCACTAGATAGGCGTGACTAAGGTTTAATTAATTATCTGTCATTCTAACGTTTCATCAACTTATGTAACAAGCAAGTAAATAAATATATTTCTTCTACGTGGTGATGATTCCTTCTGAAATTTATGCTTGAAACCGCGTTTCGAATTTCTAAAAGCGCTGCGACTTACAATGCGAAACTGGTTTATGAATTTTTACGACCATTCGCTTCTTTTATCCATATGATGCCGCACTTAACTTTTTGCAGATGATTCTTATTTATTTACAATTTCTTACTTTAAAATTTAAAGAAAAAATGCAGTCTGGGCTGCAGTTCAAAAGTATGTAGTATGTTATGAAATATCGGTATATGTTATACACTTGACCGCCTTTGTTCTGTCCTCGGAACATGACTAATATCGCCTAAGATAGATTTATGTGAGATGGAGTATCTTGTACTAATCTTTTTGTTCATTTAAAGCAATATCCTCACACACATTCTTATAGACATTTTTACATACTTCATACACAACGTTGTAATGCAGTTGAATTGACTGGGAATGGGTGCCTTGCGAAGCTATTAATTATACTCTCAAGATGCTTCCGGAACAATTTCTTCCACTTCGTAATAACCGCTTACAAGTCGTAACAGCCGCTTCCGACACTCCATTACAAACTTTACGGTTCATGTCGATTTGTCAGCTGACGGTAAATCTTCCATGAAAAAATCTGCACTTGTATTTGTGCCGATTCATTCACCTAGAAATGAGCACTTCACAATTATTTGTTAATTAAAACTATAATTTCCTTAGAGTCATGAATAAGATTGAACCCATCCGACCTTAAATAACCTTGAAGTCAACTTAAAGTTATCGCTTTAGCTAAAAAATTTCTCTAACTACTATGCACACAAGTCAGCTTCCGCGGCTTCCATTTCCTCGTACCATTTTCGTTATGAATAAGTTCAATCTTTCTTCAAGATCCTTGCATAGGATTACTCTTTTGGCCTTTCCCTACTACATGCCCCTTGCTTTCTCTCCTCTCTTCCAGCCTCACCATCCAGCATATAACGTTATTCCACTCACTCTCCCTTTTTACCTTTCTCAAGTATTCTGGTTCTCATTCCGTCTTCACTTCCCTATACCAACTATAAACCTCCATTCCACTATTTTTCCTCATCTCTTCTCAGCCTCCTTAAGTATCCATTCTTTCTATATATCTTGCCAGACTCTGCACTAAAGCATCAAACATCCACACTCTCATCTTCCTTAAGTCTTCATTACACCTTCTTTTTCCTGTACCCCACACCTGACCCATTACTTTGCTCGCACATTCTATCCTTCTCCTCACATGTAGCTTATCTCCTCCTTCCGCTTCAATCCAGAAACCTAGGTAATTAATTGCTCCACCTGTTCAACCTGCGCTCCGTATAACTTCCAAACATATTCTGCTTTAGCCCTTCTCTTTCTGAAACACATTACCTTCATTCCTCCATGAACACCATTACCTCACATTCACCGCTAAATATTTCGTTCTCACTTACTCTTCGAACGCTCTCATCATCAAACTCATCCCTCTCTCATCATCCGCTAACAAATATGTTTTTTTCAATTTTCCAGATCACCCTAGTCGCATTTATTTTGGCCCTAGTGGCCACAGTCTTAGCTCAGGACTATAGTCAACTATTTGCTGGCTTCGGACCTTACCTTCGACTCACTTCAGGAATGAGGGATCCAAGGTCAAACAGAGGTAAAACTACAGCCTAAGAAATTTCAAAAATTTCATACACTAATTTTAAAAAGAGGTGTTTTCCATTTTTGCGCGATTGAATACACAGCAAACCCCAGGAATAAATTCTATCTTCAAATCGGATAAAAAAGCTGCAGCACATTTATCTACTCAAAGATGAAATTTATCTGACATAAATATTTACGTTACATGCGTGAGATTTGTCAAATGACACTTCCATGTCAAACACCTTCTTATTGAAAAAATCCTGGGGGAAATACTCGTGTAATTTTTGGACATGATTAACACGAGGAATTCCTCGAGGATTTTAAAATTTCTTTAGGAAATCCGTGTGTTAGGCAATTGATCCTCGTGGATTTATTTGTGCAAATCCTGTCCGAAAATTACACGAGTATGTCCCTTAGGATCTTTTCAATAGGGAGGTGTTTGCCAGATAAATTTTTTCTTTAAGTGGATAAATGTGCTGCAGCGTTTTTATCTAATTTAAAGATACAATTCATTTCTGGGTTTTACTGTGTAGAGATCTAAATGTCACAACTCAAACAGGAAATTTGTCACGTGGTAACACTGAGAGATTTCACAATCGATTGTCCCTTTACATTCTTACAACACTTAAATTGTTATTCGTCAAAATCAGATCGATTTTCGATTATCGTGAAACGTGCAGCACGAAGTAGGTCTGATCACAGAGTTGCTGCTAAGATAGACAATGCAGGAACACAGAAAGGGGAAAAAAACTTACATATTTTCAATAATTCCCCCTCCCCCTCAGTTTGTACACGTTCGCGTAATATCGTGCGTGACTTCAACGTTATTCAGTCATATGTATTAAAAAACTTTTGCATAATAATATAATCTCCCATTAAAATCTCGCCGTTCACGAAGCTAAGAGCAGGTGACTTCGCAATATAAATGTGCACGCATTAATTTCAGGGTTTTGACGTTAAGAGCTTGAACTTTTCGTCATTTGACAAATTTTATATATTTCTACCTTTTTGCGTGCACTTGTATATTGCCTTTTTTCCGCCTACCTTGGTAAATTTGCCCAAATCTTACTTTAACTGCAAAACATAAGTCGAGTCCTGCCACTTGTTTTGCAAGAATTAGGAACATGATATAAAACAAACGGTGCTCACTGTTCGAAAGAAATCGTTTATCGTGCAATTTGCTCCTACGAGAATGATTAGAGACAATTGCTCCGGCTTCATTTAAAAATTGATTGTTGCTCGAATGTCCTACGAAACAATCTCATGCCTCGTAGTAAAGAAGTTTTTCTAATTTAGTACTCCTGAGTAATGAGGACTTCGATTCATTCACTCCTGCTATTTTCTCAGCACGTTACACCCACTCATTATGACATTGTTTTATTAAATTTTATGATAGCAGATTTATTGATGGCTCTTCATTAGCCTTATTGAATACTTGCCACAATTCTCGCTTCCTTTTTTTTTTAGTTTCTTTTTTTTGCCTTATGATTTACTTCATTCTTACCAGCAAATTGACAATAGGTCAATAGATGTTACAATATCGCAGATTTTATCTTATAGTTTGCTTATATTTGCTAATGGACAACTATAACTTAAAGAGTTTACACTTATCCATAAATACTGCAACCACACCTTTCCTCACACTACAAATGGTAAGTCGTGACGACGATATTATGGAACAAATAAATTGATTGTTAGATAAAATCTGTTTCAGATTATTACTGTTACATCTACAATAGTATAAAATATATCGGTTCAGCTTATGTCCTTACAAATTATACAATTTTGTAATTTTAAAGCAAAATCATATGACGTATTTGGATAAACTCTTGGCCAGCAAACATCCATCCCTCAAAAACATGTTGCTTCTTTAGAAAAATTTATCTTTTAACTTCTGCATAAGAAATATAGGAAAACTCACAATTTCTATAAAATCAAGAAAATAGAGGAGAAATAGGAAATATTAAGGTGGGACCGGCTCATTATTTTAATATCATAAATAATTTCATTGAAAGAACTCGAAACCCAATGAGCATTTACATTCCGTGTAGATCGACTATAAAAACTGACAGACTCGTGCCTATGTAAATGATATTGTCTCGAAGCGAGAAAAACGATTCGCACGAGATCGTGCTTTCTCTCTCTTTTACACACATTATATTTCCTAATACATAATTCTTTTCTTCATTTGTATTTGTACAATCTGAATGTTGCAAAAAATTTGAAATAATGAAAAATATCCATTTCTAATCTTGAGGTGAAGCAAGAATGAAGCAGTGTTTCTTACTTTTAAGCAGTGAGGTTCTTTAAAAAATATCAATTTTAATTAGCTTATTTAAACTTCTCTAAATAAATAAATAATATGCTTTTATCATTGAATCAACTTCCTTCTATAAATTTTTCCCCGCATTTTTCGTACCTTTTTTATTTTTTGAACTATATTTCTGCGATTCTTTGAGAAACCTTGTTTTGAAACATGATGTGGAATTTTTCTATGAGAAGTAAATACTGCTGATTTGAATTCAATGACTGCCGATTTCGTACGCATTTCGACTTTATTATTTTCGACACATCTTCTACTATATAACCAGAAAATCTTGCCCTTCTGCACATTTTGCAATTATAACTTTTCTTTAAACACATAAAACCATTAGTGTAAAATTTGTTGCAACTCATTGTGAACAATGAAAATTCGCATTTTGCCTTCATTTGTTCTCATGTCTCAAAAATATTGTAACTCAAAACTACACCGATTTCAGCGTACTTTTGACGATCGTGGTTTAGCAGAGATAATAATTAATGTTCTTATAAAACAATGTTTAAAGAAAAGATCATCTCTCGATTGCATAATATTGAATTACTAATCTTTGTTATCTTATCTCATAAATAAATAGTAATAATAAATACATTTCAATGCATTTTCCGTAATGTAAACAGTATTCTTGTAATAGATTTATGAGATACATATTTGCAGATCAAGATCAAATGATTCACTGAATGCAGATTGCAATTTCTGATTAAATGAATGAAGATTCAAATGATATCGATTGTATTATCCATGCAGAAGTTTATCTGTAGGAGAACAATTATAACTGCATAAGAAATAATCTTGAAACTGACGCAACTAGAATGGCAATGACATATATGTAGCTGATAGAACCAGAGCAAATGTTTAATATCAGTATTCTACCCACTAGTTTCAAGATGTTTGCTCTTGAACTTCTGTCTGCAGTTCGATTTTACGGTTCAATTGTCATAGAGAAACACGTCATTCCAAAATTACCTTATGCTTAAGAATACATCAAATTTAAACGTGTATGCTGCAATAAATTGCAGATAATGCTCTTTAATAATTTTATTGAATTAAACTTTTGCATTAAAACTAAAGATAAAGTCTAAAATTGAATAACTGAACCAACCTTCAGTGAAAATTGCTTTTAAGTACTTAATTCATTCCTAGTGAATATTTGCTATACGAAGAAAAAAAGTTGGAACAAGCGATAAGTGCCAATTATCGAATGCCTTATATGTTGAGTCAGATTTGAAATTATCACAATTGCTCACAGTTTGAGCTAACAAGATACCCCAAGAAACTTGAAAAGTAGCGTATAATCACCCTTTTAAACGAAATAATCGATTTCCGAAGCAATAATTGATCTCGACCCTGGAAGCACGCGAGCGTAGGTCATTGAGGATCAACGACCATGAAGGTTCGTTTTTATGAAAGTACTTTGATTTCACGATCCACGTGAAATTCCGGAGTAATTATTCCTACATTGCAAAGCGTAAGTGGCAAATTCAATGTTTTGCGCGGCGCGAGAGGAAATATCGACTCAAAGCGAATGGATAACCAGTTTTATTCGCGAATGTAAAATGTCGATTGGTAAAGTTGGATTTCACCACTTGGTATGAGAATTTAACACGCTTGCAAAAAGTTATCCACGAAAAAAGATTTTATATTTTGAAAGGTTGTATGACTCAAAGATATGAGACCCAAAATATAAGGTCCACACATTGAGTCCCAATGATGGGAAGTACTTATTTCCTCTCAACTAGTTACTGTCACTAGATACTTTTTCAGTAACGATAGTGGTAACGATAGTGGTAGCGAAGTTACTTCAGTAAATGAGTAACGAATTTGTAACTAGTTACATTTTTCCAGTAACAGTAACTATGAAAATCGTTATTATTTTAGTTCAAGTTGAAATGAGGTACACAAGTCTTTTTACGACTATCAGTCAATTTTATTTCTTTCGCAACATTTTTTTCATTTTCACAATTCAAATTGTGGCGGCAGATAGCCGTAGAGATTTATGGTACAATATAGAAAAATTTCAATTTTTCGCCCACCCTCGAATTATAAATTTTCGAAAATCAGTAGAGGCACTTTTAGAAAGAAAAAAAGTTAATTTTAGAGTTGAACATTCATCTTTTTCGGTTGAAATTACATTTTTTCAATTGAAAATTCAACTATTCCACTTGGAAATTTATCCGTGTAGTTGAAAAATCATTTCTTTGGTTGAAACTTCAACTACTATTGGTTGATAATTCACCTTTATTCTTTAAAACTTTTTCATTTGCTTGAAAATAATTTATTTTATTCGCAATTGAATTATTTTGAAAAAAATTATACCATTCGGTTAAAAATTTGAGTTTTCAGGTTGAAAATCAACTTTTTTGTTGAAAATTCATATTTGCGGATTGAGAATTCAACTGTTTTGTAAAAAATATGCCTTTTGGGCTTCAAATTTCAACAATCTGGTTGATTTTTTTTGTCTCTTGACTGAAAATTTCACTCTTTTGTTGCAAATTCATTTTTTAGTTAAATCCAATTGTTTTTTCATTCGAAACTAAAATAAGTTTTTGTTGAAATAGAACTATCTTGTTAAAAATTCAACTATTATTGTTTGAGAATTCATCTTTTTTAGTTGTAGATTCATCATTTTAGTTGAAAACTTATCTCTTTGGCTATAAATCCAACTACTATTGCTTAAGAATTCATCATTTCTGGTTAAAAATTTTATTATTTCTTAAAAGATTTAATTATTTTGTTCAAAGTTCCACAACTTTAATAGAAAGTCATTCTGTTCGTTTCAGAATTCAATAGTTTCGTTGAAAATTCTTTTTGAGCTGAAAATTGAACTATTTTCTTATAAGATTCAATTGCTTAGTTTAAAATTAAATTTTTAGTTGAAAATTATTATTTGCGAGTTGAAAATGTAACTTTTTTTCATAAAACTCAATTAGTTAGTTTAAAATCAACTTTTTAGTTGAAAATTAATGTTTGTGGGTTGAACATTCAAAGGTTTCGTAAAAAAAATCACCTTCTCGGCTTGAAATTTCAACAATTTGGTTGATTTTTTTCACTCTTGACTGAAAAATCAACTCTTTTGTTGAAAATTCATTTTATGTTGAATTCAACTGTTTCTGATTTAAAGCTAAGATATTTTTTGGATAAAACATCATTAATTTCATGTTTCTTTGAGACTTCATCTTTTTTCGTTAAAGAATAATTTTTTCAAGTGAAAATTTGACTATTCCATTTTGTGTTAAAAATTTATGTATTTTGTCGGAACTTCGTCTTTTTTGGGTAAAAAATTAATATTCTTAGTTAAGAATTCATCTCTTTGGTTTGAAATTCAACTATTCTGTTGAAAACTCGTCTTTTTTGGTTGAGGTCAACTGTTTTTGATTCAAAATAAAAATCTTTGTTGGGTGAAAGTTGAACTACTTTGTTAAACATTCATTTTTTCTCGTTGAAAATTTATCATTTTACTTGAAATTTCATTTCTTTCGTTGAAAATTTAACTCTTTCGTAAAAAAAAATTTCGGTCAAACATTTTTTCAACTGGAAATTTAACTTTTTTACTTTTGGTTTGAAATTTATAATGCTTAGCTGAAGTTTCAACTATTTTGTTGAAAATTTCCCATTTTCAGAGGAAAATTCATGCATATTGTTAAAAATTCATCTTTTTCACAGAAAATTAATTTTCTTGCTTAAAAATTAATCATTTTGGTTAAAAACTAATTACTTGGTTAAAATTTGAACTCTATTATTAAAAATTAAATTTTTTGATTGAAGATTTATAATTTTAGATGAAAATTCATCTCTTTGGTTGAAAATTCATGTATTTTATCGAAAATTCGATTTTTTTCGGTTGAACATTAATTCTTCAACAAAAAATTTAATTATTTTATCTTTTATTGAAAATTCATAATTTTCGGTGGAAAATTCAACTGTTTGATGTGGAAATTTCACTTTCGTAGATGATAATTCAAATTTATTTGGAAATTTATGTATTTTATTAAAAACTCGTTTTTTTTATAGAAAATTAATCTTCTCGTTTAAAAATTCATCTCATTGTTTGAAAATATAAGTATTTTGTTAAAAATATATTCTGCAGTGTTTCAGAAATAATATATATAATATGTAACGATAGTGATTTTTTCCTGCAAACGTAACTTAGAAAAAGGTACATTTTGAATTGATAACGATAACGATAACTAGTTCCCTTTGAATTTAACTTATGCATCACTGTTAATTCCCAAAAAAATTATCTAACTTGAAATTCTTTCTTTTAGGTCCAGTACTCTTTCCTCCTGGGCCAGAATCGAATCCCGCCGAGACTAGTGGGGTAATAGTAGGCGCCAGCGGTTTTGGATTTGTGCCACCCAATTCAGGTAAAGCAATAATTGGAAATCCAAAGTGAGGAACTCAACTTGGCAAAAATCAACACTATGTAAATAGATGGACAAGCAACGCCTCCCTTAGTACTGGATGGCCTGCGCATTCGACACGCAAAATCCTCTCCATGCACGTGAAACCCATTCCTCCATCCTTGATTCCACACGTCTAACTTATCAATGAATAAACGCTATATTTTTGTTCAATAATTGACACAACCTCTTTTACTACCCTGGGTTATTTTTGGTCAAGGCAGAAAAACACACAACACGATTTGTGAAATTCGTAAAGGTGTATGTGGGTTTGGGTGTACACTATACATAGTTTGTAAATAAAGTGCAAATGAAAACATGAATGTTCAGGGAAAATAATGAGGCATGATTCTTTAGGTAAGTTATTCAATTAAGGTGGTTTAATGATCCCCGAATATTATTCCTACTCCTTCCTTTTTTTAATGTAAAAAAACGAAACATTCAGAAGCGATCTCTCGAATTTCATAAAAATTCACGTGACGAATTTGTAAAATTCATTTAGAGTTCAGGCGGAGGTCAGGGAAATATTTACGCAATTACTCTCTACCTTGATTCTAGAAAGTCAAGCAAATGCAATATATGACCTCTGTAATTTCATATGCATTTTTTAGGCAAAATTTTGTTGATAATCAGCAGAAAATTAAAAGATTCTAAATTTTATACAGAATCATGTACATAAATAAAAATAAAATATATTGATACACTTTTCCTGTCCACATATCCTTGTTTGTTAACATTTTTTATCGGAATCAGTAGCATGTTTTTTCTGATTCCTTGGGTGCTTTCGTCACAAAACCTTTCGAGTGTGGAGAGGTTGTAATTAACAAAGGTATAACAGAAATTTATTGATTCGTAAACCAGCCTTACTAACCACAAGACTAATATGGCGTGTGAAAGAATCGACTTGGGTTCACTTCGAGACAACACTTTATTATTTAAGACAACAATTTTGATATTTTATTACCATCATGAAACTAACGAATGCATAAATAGAACTGCGGTAAGTTAAGTAGAGGGTGAAACGTAACTGGGCTGTAAAATGTTGATTAATTGAAGAATCCAGGCTATTGGTGGTTTTTAGTTCTGCTCAGAAGAAGTAAAAGTGCATGGATAGAAGTTAACCTTCTCGATCCTTCATGTTCTCAGATATGCAAAAAATATGCAGATTATTAAGATCTATTGACTGGTAGTATCAATACATGATCGCTGACTGATTAGCTTTACGAAATTAAGTTAACTCGTTTGCATTTGAGTCTTACGACAGCAGGTAAGTCGAATCTAGAGTGAAGGCTCGATAAAGTTTCTCGCCGTAAAACTTTTACGAGATTAGCTCCTCCTTTTTCTGTGAAATCAAATTTCTAACCTGTCAGTTTTCCTTTTTTCGTGAGGTGAAACTCTAGTGAAATATTTTCTCGATATGTCCAAGTGTATCGCGAAATTGCTTTACTCTTGACCGATGAAAATTGCACACCTACGGTCTGATTTTTCACGCAGAATCATTTCTAGTGACCTTTGAGCAAATTGCACAAATATGCATTTAGATGATTCAGAATAAGTATAAAAAAGGTAATATTATATGTTTTATCATTCTAAAGAGACTTTCCATATTAGACGGAAAAGTCTAATCTTCCAGGATAGATCAACGATCAAAGAAATTATAGTACCCTCAGTGCGAATTAGATATCCAATATATAATCATTAGACGGTTTCATAGCAATGTTACGGAAAAGCTTTATAGCTATTAACCTTTATGGATATAATAAATGCAATTATGTAGGAAGCGAGACGAGCTGAGATTAAAGACTGATTTTCTTAATTTGAAATAATAATTCTGCCTTATTTTAATACAAATACTGTAACTTTTTTCTTGTTATTAGTGAAATTTAATTGTTGGTACGAGTGTTCAAAGTCAAAGCATTTTTGAAAAGTCCTATATTTGTAATGAAATCAGTACGTGGGTCCTAAACTACGACACAACACAGATTTATGTGTAAACATTTTCTATAAACAGTTACTTAAGCTAAGATTTTCTGTGACCGGAGGAATTTAACGCTCCAACAGAGGCTTTACCCCCCATATTGTGCTCTAAAATGTTTACACAACAAGCTTTAGTTAATGAGCGTATAACTCTGAATTTCATTTTATAAATTTAACTACAACTACAGATTTTACTCATTCAATCACACTAAATTTGAAGGTATGAATAATTTGCAGTCACATAGTCGAAGAATATAACCATCTTTTGTTTCTTTATATTGATACAGATTTTCATATGAATAAAATACCGTTGCAGCAGAAGCGATTTTTTTAGATTGACTGTGGTGTTAATGAGATATCAATGAAAATAGTAATTCGATCCTTCCCAAATTGATGAAATATCAATGAAAATAGTATTTTGATCCTTTCCAAATTATGATGTGACATCGTCGCCCCTGCAATGAAGACTGAAGTCTTATCCTGCACTCTTCCCACTCATAATATCAACACTCATGCCTTTCTCTACTTATACCATACTAATGTCTATAGATAGAGGCTTTTCAGTTGCATGGTACCGAAGGAATTTTACGTTCTGACATAGACCTTACCGTCAATATCTCGGATATAACAAATGTAGACGCGTTTCACTTTTATGTTAGCCAAGGCATTTAACACTATGACTTAGACATCGATGCTTTATCGTCCATATCGCGGTCTGGGGTGTTTATACATCAAGGCTTCACCCTCCATATCACGGTCTAAGATGCTTATAAATAGATGCATTAGCCTCCATATAGCGGTCTAAGATGTTTACAGATCATAGCTTTACCCTCCATATCGCAGTCTAAGATGTTTATAGATCAAGGATTCACCCTCTATATCGCGGTTTAAGCTGTTTATACGTCAAATGTTTATGAACAGACGCGTTTGAGTTTTTATGTTACTAAAGGCATTTAACGCTCTGACAAAGGCTTTACGCTCCACATCGAGGACACATCGAATGTCTATACGTAGACGCACTTAAATTTTTTATTACCACAAAAGGAATTCAAAGCTCTAGCATATGCTTCACCCTCCATACCTTAGTCTAAGATGTTTACACATCAAACGTTATACAGGGCATGCAATGCTTTGACACAGGCTTCACCCTTCATTATGCGGTCTAAGATGTTCGCACATCAAATTTCTATAAGTAAACGCGTTTCACTGCTATGTTACCAGAGGCATTTAACGCTCTGATACATGATTTGAGCTCTATATTGAGACCTAAAATATTTAGGCATCACCTACTTACTCTACCCTCCATATCGCAGTCTGAATTTTTTATGGATCTACGCTTTACCCTCCATATCGCGATCTGAACTGTTTATACGTAAAATGTTTATGAACAAACGCGTTTAACTTTTATGTCACTAAAGTCAGTTAACGCTCTGACAAAGGCTTTACGCGTCACATCGTGGACACGTTGAATATATATATGTAGACGCTTACACATCGATTTTTTACCCCCTATATCGCGCTCTTTGCTGTTTACATGGCAAATTTCTATAAATAGACGCGTATCACTTTTCCGTTATCCAAGGCATTTGACGCACGGACATAGGTTTAGCCCTCAATATCGCAGACAGGTCAAATTTTTTTAAATAGACCCGTTTCACTTTCATGTTACCAAAGGCATTCAACGCTCTGTCATATGCTTCACCCTTCATATCTTGGACTAAGATGCTTACACACGACATTTCTATGAATAGGCGCATTTCACTCTTACGTTTTTCAAGGCATTTAAAGCTCTGGTACAGGCTTTACCCTCCATATCGCGGTCTTAGGTATTTAGATATTAAGGTTATACCCTGCATATCGTGATCTGAGATGTTTAGACATCAATGCTTCAACTTCTTTATAGCGGTCTAAGGTGTTTAGACACTCATATCGTGGTCTAAGATGCTCGAACATCGATGGTTCACCCTCCATATCACGCTCTAAGCTGTTTATACAGCAAATTTCTATAAATAGACGTGTGTCGCTTTTTGGTTATACAAAGCATTTAACGCTCTGACATGGGATTAACCCTCAATATCGCAAAGACGTCAAATTTCTATTAGTAGATGCGTTTCACTTTCACGTTACCAGATGCATCTCACGCTCTCTCTGTCACAGACTTTACCCTCCATATCGCAGACAAATCAAATGTCTATACACAGGCTCGTTCCGTTTTAATGTTACCAAAGGCATTTAACGTTCTATCATATGTGTTTCGCCCTCCATATTTTGGTCTAAGATGTTTACACATCAAATTTCTGTAAATAGACGCGGTTCACTTTCACTTTATACAAGACATTTAACGTTCTGACACAGGCTTCATTTCCTATATTTCGGACACATCGAATGTATATGCAAAGTCACGCTTCACTTTTATATTACCAAAGGCATTTATCACTTCCTCATATGCTTCACCCTCCGTATTTTGGCGTGAGATGTTTGAACATCAAATTTCTATAAATAGACGTCATATGCTTCGTCCTTAATATTTTGGCATAAGATGGTTAAAAATCAAATTTCTATAAATATACGCATTTCACTTCTACCTTATCCAATGCATTCAACGCTCTGATATAGGCTTCACCCTCCATATCGCGGTCTAAGATGCTTACGCATCAAGTTTCTATAAATAGACGCTTTTCACTTTTACGTCATTCAAGGCATTTAAAGTTCTAACACAGGCTTTACCCTCCATATCGCGGCCTAAGATGTTTACACATCCAATTTCTATAAATATACGCGCTTCACGTCTACGTTATCTGAAGCATTTAACGCTTTGACATAGGCTCCATCCTCCATATCGCGGTCTAGGATGCTTACGCATTAAATTTCTATAAATAGACGCTTTTCACTTTTACGTCATCCAAGGCATTTAAAGTTCTAACACAGGCTTTACCCTCCATATCACGGTCTAAAATGTTTACACATCCAATTCCTATGAATATACGCGTTCCACGTCTACGTTATCCAAGGAATTCAACGCTCTGACATAGGCTTCACCCTTCATATCACGGTCTAAGATGCTTACGCATCAAATTTCTATTAATAGACGCTTTTCACTTTTACGTCATCCACGGAATTTAATGTTCTAACATAGGCTTTACCCTCCATATCGCGGCCTAAGATGTTTACACATCCAATTTCTATAAATATACGCGTTTCACGTCTACGTTATCTAAGGCATTTAACGCTCTGGCATAGACTTCACCCTCCATATCGCGGTCTAGGATGCTGACGCATCAAATTCCTATAAACAGACGCTTTTCACTTTTACGTCTTCCAAGGCATTTAAAGTTCTGACACAGGCTTCACCCTCCATATCGCTGTCTAAGATGTTTACGCATCAAATTCCTGTATATAGACGCGTTTCACTTTTGTCTTACTCAAGGCATTTGACGCTCTGATACAGTATTTATCCTTCATATTGAGGCCTAAAATATTTAAACATCAAGGATTCACCCTCCGTATCGTAGTATACGATGTTTACAAATCAAAATGTGAAATCTAGAAAAATGTGTGTCAAGTTAATAGAGTAAATCCCACGATACGAATCGGAATCCTTGATCGATAAAAGAGCCTTGAAGGATCTTTGAAATTGGAATAAGTAAGAAAAAAATACCGCTACATGTGTAGGAAATTGGTTTCGACCCTCGGGGCCTGATACTTCCTTCTTCCGAGGCAATTATCATGACTAGACATGCCAGTTACTCAGAGGCAGGTGTCTGCGAGATGGGAAGATTCAGCCTTGATCCTTCTCCAACGTCTTGCCCCTGCCAATATTTATACAGACTTCTCTCTCTGTGCAGTGAAAGCGCATTCTCTTGATTTGGAGGCCTCCGTTCTTAAACTCGTTTATGCGTAACCTTTCTTATACATCTGGTCACGTCACGTCACGTCACATAACGCATTACGAGGTCATTCGAGTGCATGGCAAGGTTACGTTTTGATCCTTCGACTAAGATCTAAAGAACTTCAGGATCAACGATCTTCGAAGAGGCGGGTCAAGTTCATCTCACAATGCACCTGTCAGGTTCGGATTTTTTTATGTCCACATCAGTTTCTCGAGAGCGTGGCACAAGGTTCTGTCGAGACTATAAAAAACAATCATATTACTTATCAAGTAAGGGCTGAGTGCAATTTTTTAGAATATGGTAAGGTTCTAGACATTATGATTAACATTTCCGTGTGAAATAAAATTGCCAATCAAATCCTAACAAAATCACAAGTAAGATCATTCTGACGTACTGAGACGAATCAGTACTAATTTCTTAAAATCTGTTGATGGTATAAATAGGGACAAAAGTACTAAAAAAGTTTCACTTTATTTTTTCGAAATTTTTAGATGCGCTATGAAATCTGTGTCCTAAAAAAGTACTACCGAAATAGGAATAAAAGACCGAAATACGTCTTTTTCCAGCAGGGTTTTTGGGACAAAACCATTAGAAAAGTTCCACACAAATTATGTCCCGAAAAATGACTACTGATATAATTAAAATACCAACGAAGTTCAAAATACGACTTGCCGATGGAAACAGTCCTGCCGTGGAGATATTTTTTGGGAAAAAAGTACTGGAAATGTTCCATTTTCTTTTTCTTTCAAGATTTTTAAAGTGCTTATAGGATTTTTGTCCAAGAAAAATACTCCTGAAATATAACTAACGTACCAGAATAGTTCAAAATACGTCCTGTTTCAGCATAAATGTTTGTTAACGTTCTTGGTGGATGAATTTCAAATTACACAAATTTCGCAAAAAATGATATGGGATTTTCCAGTACTTTTTCCCAAAAAATGTCTTCACCAGCAGACTATATTTTGAATGAATTGAATCTTTGCTTTTCGTATTTTGGCGTATGCTTGGACGTTTGTTGAACTTCTTTGGCACTTTTGAAAATTTCAAAACGGACGGATATTTCAGTTTTTTAGGACTTCAATACTATTTTAGCAGTACTTTTTTTGGTACATGAGTCCTACACTGTGAAAAGGAAGTATTATTTCAGAGCTCACCCTAGGTATTGAAATAAGACTCAGAAAAAAAGTCTCGAGTCGTACTAAATTGATTCACTTCAGTCTTAAAATGATACCACTGGTGGAATCCCGGAGTCATTTGCTTTTCATTGAAAATAACAGCATGAAGTTATCCTACTCAAGAACAGGACACCTTGAGTCTCAAATAATACATGCAAGAAATGATACTGTAAAAAAAGAGAACTCTAGTTTTTACAGTGTATGAGTACTTGTAAAACAATTTTCATTTTAATAAAGTGGAACTAAATTGTCACAATGTTTATTATTTTAAAAATGTAACCAAAAACCAAAAACAAAACCATCTTCCTTGGATCTACCACGGTCAAGACAATTCTGCCGAAAAAACTTATCTCTTTCGCTTCTTAATTGTGATTTATCAGGAAAGTGACGAAGCATGAAGTTTAAGTTGACAAGACAAGAAAACGCGATAACAGAAAATCTCTTAGGCAGAAAAATGACTGACGTCCTCAATAATTATATCACATCATACTTTGTTTGATATAACTAGCTACATTTTTTCAAACTTTTCTTTAGTAGCCCGAAATGTCGACTCTTACACAATATTAATATCCTTTGACAGCTTATTACACCCATTATTAAATTTGAGCGCGTGAATGTAGTACTTTCAAATGTTATGAAATAACGTGAAATATTCTGTTTTTATTTACTTTCTCGTCGATACTTAATGTTTTTGTCAATCAAAATATAATTTTCTTTTGGGAAAATGGTGTCTGTAAAATTTGTTCTGTAACAATTATTTATTTTCTTTATTCAGAAACCTCTCATTTGCAACCTGGAATGCTTTGATTATATATTGTTTGACTAATTATTTTCTTACTTACTTGACATGGTTTCAATTTTTTCCGATACGCTAATCAACATGTTGCACTTTCATTCTAGTAAGTATGTACTGAAAAGCAAACTGCTATTTATTTGATTATTTATTTGTTTTTGCTTAAAAATTTTAGAAAGTGGTAGAATTTTTTTTAATACTCGTAGTTAAATCATTTTAATTATTTACGATCAAGTAAATATGATTATAAAAATATATCTAAAGACCAAGGATCATAGGGTCTCTCTTTCATGACGAGGGTCTTAGTTAATCGCTTTGTTGCTGACGTCTCGTTACCAAATTTAAAATTCATTTAGAGCTAATTTTAATTATAGAAAAAATTTAATGTCCTCTTTATATTTATGTTAATTTACATTCTTATGATTATATTCTTTCACCATTTTCCCTTTATAAATTCATATTAATTCTATTAAAGCATAGTTCTCATGGAAAATGACCTAGAACGCAATATCCACATAACTTGGACATTAATTATCATTATTTCTAAAAAAATTAGAATGCTTTAATAGCAGAAAATAATCTTTCTACTGCTTATGTAGGGACTTTACATAATTACGTCAGGCAAATAAAAGTACAATAGAATTTCATCAGCTCAGAGAATCCTGTTGTGGACATAGTCTCCGGCACTTTTACTTCTGTAATAAAATTTATTTAAATCGAAATTCCCCTTAATGATCAATGAATAAAAAAAGTACCACGCAAAATTTAATTTTATTATTCAATATAGCTTTCGAATTGCATTATCAAGTTCTTCATTCTTTATCTCATTCTTTATCTGATTATTTATAATATGCATACCTACTTAATAAGGAATTCAAATACTGAACAAATTATACTCTACTGGAGGAATTTTGGCATTTGAAAATATTTCAAAAAGTATGCAGAATAACTGCTTATAGTATATATATATAACTAATAATCTTCATAAAAGTCGATTATGAACATCATTTTTTAAATATTAGAAGAACGTTGTGGTATGCAGTGTTAGCGAATTAGCGGAATAAAATGAAATTCGTGATAAATACCGGAAGTTCTTTCAGGGGAAGGCAAGCAGATATCAGAATTAAACTTTCATTTGCGATCGAGATGCAGTTTCGTTCCGACTTTAATTGAATCGAAAGCTGTCATTGCATCTCTATAACTACCTGAATACCACTCCCACATTTCTAAATCCATTGACATTCCAGACCACCATTGGCAGAATATCATATTCTTTTGCCAAGCTTACGATTGAAAAAGAAAGAAATAGGGGAAAAAAATTAGGTCATTGCTCATAAATAAATAATTTTAAATTGGTGTTAATTAAACACTAGGGTCTCACTAGAACTCTTTATTTGTTTATTTATATATTAATACTTTCTGCCTTTGACGGCTTCAAGAATCTTTACAGAATCATTACATGTTTTTCATTGACAATCCCTATATACTACCTTACCAATTATTTTTTTACATATCGTTTGAAAGACTATTCTTAATCCTAGATGCTTGCGACCTTGCCCTGGGCTTCCGTTTCCTCTTAACTCTACAATTCTTGAAATTATAACTCAAATTCGCAACATTACTTCATTATTCTCCTTGTTTGGGAGTCTTTCTTTGACTTTTCTCTACCTAGTTTAACCACCTCTCTCTCTTTTTCAACTCTTCCAGATTTTTCATCCATTCCTCACCCTGATCATTCCCATTCAAAATCCATTTTACTCTCTTCTCATTACACTCCTCTCCCCCTTCGTCTCCTTTACACTTCTCTAACACATGCAACCCTAATTCCTGGTTATCCCTACGTACTCTACACAGATTCTCCTCTTCATTCATCCAATACCTACATGCTCTTCCCCCTCTTCCATTCTGAATCTCACCACTTTATTCCATTTTCTCTCCTTTTTAATCTTTTTCAGGCATTCCTGCTCTCCTTTCCTCTCAACCATCCTATAACAGCTGTTGTACCTTGACTCCGAGATTTTTTCTCATCTTCCCTCTCTTTGCTTTGCCGTTATCTATTTCTCTATTCTTTGCCATTCTCTACTCCTCACTTGCATACCACATTCAAGGCTCATTTCGTATCTCTCTTCCTCCCATTTCAAACGCCTCATGTTACCAAACTCCTATCTTTGTTCATAATCTCTCGATCACACGCTTGAGCAATCCTTCTCTCTATCTCTCTCTAACAAACCTTTTTTTTACTTCTCTCTGTCTCTTTCATGGTCTTCCATAGCACCCTCCTATTCACGAAATCAAATGCTGCTTTAAAATCCACAAACAGTGCAACTAGTTTCCCTTTCTTCTATTCCAAGTTCCTTTCGACTAAAAAATTGAGCACGTGAATATTATTGGTGATCCCCATCCTTTTCCTAAAACACATTTGGTTGTTCTTTTCTTTCTTTTCTTCCACCTGCCTTTCCAGCCTCTTTCTAAGCACTTTCGCGTAAATTTCATATTCCACTGACATAAGTGTGATACCTATATGTTCATCAATCCTTTTTCCCTCTTCTTTTTCAATCAACGGCACTACCAGTCCGTATTCCATCCCTCCGACCACCCTTCGCCTCTCTAAACCTTATTGCAAATCCTCCGCAGCTCTTTTTTGACCCTCCCTCCACCATATTTCAGTGCTTCATTCTTCAATTCATCCTCGCCTGTTGCCTTGTTTCTTCTCAGCCTTGCAATTACCTCATTCACCTCTTTCCTACTAATCTCATTCCCGCTGTTTCTATCCCCCGCTTCCGCCTTTTTTCCTTCACCCTTTACCCTATTTTCACGCCCCCTAACAGTATCTTGAAATACGCCATCTCCTCATCCATCCCGATTTCCTCATCAATGCCCTTCCTTCCTCCCCTCTCCATGTTTATCACTTTCCATTCCCTTTCTTCCTTCACCGCTCTCTCGACCTCTTCCATGTACATTTTCTTCTCCCTCTGTCTTTCTTCACTCAACAATATCTCGTGATCTCTTTTCCTCCATTTTCTCCATTTTCTTATACATTCCTTCATCCTCTCTTTAATTTCCCTGCATTCGTCATCCTACCAACCTCCTACCCCCTATCCATCTCCTTTCGATCTCACCTCCTTCCTTACCTTATCAATCACTCTGTTAAGCTTTTCTAGCATCGTGTCTACTTCTTCCTCTTCCATACTCCCTACCTCCTCGTTTTCCATTTTTTCAAATGCTTCCCCTTATTTTCTTCTAAAAAAAATAATAATTTTCTACTCTTTAGAATTCAAGACGTCTGTATAAAAAATTCCGATTGACACTAACCTGCACCTTTACCTGCTTAATTACAGACATACATTATTTTTGATTCCTCATAGAGGAAGCTTTGTAACGGTAACATTTCCGAAAAATTTTGAATTGATTTAATTAAACATTCGTCAATTGAAAAATGTGTGTGTGTGTTGTGTGTGTGTGTGTGGCGTGTGTGTGTCACACTTTCTTGTGAACACGATAACTTGAAGACAATTGCAGATAAATTAATGAAATTTGGAGGTCTCATTTTCACAGCTTATATCTGGAAACTGATCAAAGGATTTCTAAAAATAATCACTGAAATTTTTCTAGCACTTTATAATATTTGAAAAATGGTTTTTTTTATTCAGTAAAACTTTTTCCATTCACATAATTCGAAGTTGATGCAGGAATATAAAAGATTCTTTGATTCGAGACGCATCGATTGACCTATGATATTAATATATTTCATTGGAGATTAAGGAATCTATGATCATTTATAATATTTTGAAAATCAGTTTTATAGTGAAATTTTTCCATTAACATAATTCAAAGTTGATGCATGAATAGAAAAGACTTCTTGATTCGAGACGAATCGATTGACCTACTTGTATTTTTGTATTTTTACTTTCTCTATGGGAAGCAAATATATTTGCTAATTAGTCATAATGAGGAAGCAAAATGCTCATTAAAAATGAGCCTCATACAGTTATAAATACAAGCAAAATGGAAACACCCGAGATCGAATTCACAGATAGTTTAACTATTATTAGTTTCCTATGAACTGCAATAATTGTGCATTTTTAATTTCCTAATTTTATTGAAACTACCAATTTTATGTTATGGTTTGGTTACACGATTGAAATTAGTGCAATTGTTCCCTTTTATTGCTCCTGGAATTTTTTCTTTTGAAATGTAGCATCAGTTAGAAGAAAATGGAATTTTCTGGAATCTTTTACTATGAAGCGTTTCTCGCTTCAAGTCACGCCTTTACGATTAATTTTCTACTACAAGCTTGAACGTCACTTCCGCCTTTTTCCGTATCTCTGGGTCTTGACTCATCTTACTTTGTTTCTTTGTTTCAGCTTTCTTCGCTTATTTCTACTAATTTGAAATTGTCAAGAAATGCCATGATTTAACCGGATGTCGAAGTCGGATTACCATCGGCCAGAAATCCCACTGACCGGAAGAAAGACGGATGTCCTCGGTAATTTATTAAAACGTCGCAATTCTAATTTTGCGGAGGCAGGGGTGAATTGCACTAAAAAGAGAACTTTTACTGCGCTCGTGAAAGAAAATCAGTTCAAAATCTTCAAATCTGGCATGTATTTTTACTATCAGATACACATAAATTATAAAAACAGTTTTAGAAAATTATTTTTGATAACCAGTTTGTTGGAGTGCGAGTAAAGATATAATCATTTTTATTCTCAATCTGTGTTATACACTGCCAAGTAAAGGAACGATTAAATGTACTAAATAGGTGCGATGGACGCTTGCGACCGGAGTCATTAATGTAATATTTATTATTATATAAAATGTAGACTTGTTACAATTTAGGAAAATAATCATGATTACACTGGAACCTCTATTTAAGTGCCCTTCATTCACACGTTCCGAGAATTTCAGCCGACCTCGCATTCGTTGATGAGGAGGTCCAAGGAGCCAAAAGAGAGGCGCGTGAGTTTAGAGGAGTCACGCAGTTCCCCCTGACTATTTACATCGTAGAAGTTCTTGGAAGAGCCTCATGGTCATAGCAAGCCATACCCGAGACCCTCTCTAAATCGAGGTTCCAGTGTACTTAGATCAGTATGCACCAAAGAGTCGACAAGGTCGATTGTGCACGCAGGATCTTACCAAGGAGGCCTTTCTCCCACATGTGAATAATTTTTAATTATAAAGTTCTCACGTTGATGTAAATAATGTATAAAATATTCGACGATTGTTTTCATAAACGCAAGGTACACTGAATAAAGATATAATGCATTAAGTATTAAAATTCGTTCTTTATTCTCTCCTGCATTGTTTCTGTAATTTAATAAACTTTAGCAAGATTTCAACTTGAAAAACTTCAACTATTCAAGAAATTTCACTTTCAGATCTACCATCCTTATGCTCTACTTCTGGACTTGATCAAACATTGAAAAAATAAATTGACCACTCTGAATGAATTTCGTATACTCGTATTTTTCTGGTCTCTTGAGTAAATGGTGAAGAAAGATGTCTCAAATTTCAGTATACCTTGCGTACGAATTTTAATCTCGACAAATGTGCATTCTCGATCTTTAGAGCAAAACTCTCACGGCAATTACGCGTACATACAAATGTATTTATGTATTTCTGAACGTGCTTTGTACGAATACTTGCGAAAGTTGCCATGGTCATTTGCACTCACTCGAGATATTCAGACGCACTCCGAGTTACCGAGACTCTCACCTCGTCTTCAGGCACGGAAAAAAATCTCAACAGAGACGTAACTAAGTCTTTTTACACCCTTCAATTTGCATTTTCTTTCTATAAAATAAATTGCAGAATTTAAAAAAAAAAAACATTTTTTTTTTGTAACAGATGCATGGAAATCGTAATATTATGCGCATGTAAAGCGGAATGAAAATACCTGATTCCCCCCTGATGACATCTAGTGAGTGACGCATGCCCATTGACACAAATTATACTTATTTCTCTCTAGGGAGTTTCAACAGATGACCTAGCGGGAGTTATTTCAACTCGTTACCAAATATTGTCAAAACCTATTCTTCATATTTAACTTATGTAATCACGATTTCACCATACATTTCTCACAAAAAATATTGTGTGCAACTGGCGGAAAGTATGCTTCCGGTAAGTACGGTTAGTGCCCCCGCTTCGCTAGGGCAGAAAGGTTTAGACTCTTCGGAATCACTCTCTTTTCTTCCCAGTTATATAATATAATATTCTGTAACAAATGCATGGAAATCGTGATATTCCGTGCATGTGAAGCGGAGCGAAAATACCTGATTCCCCCTACTGACGCACATTGCCAAAAGTTACACTTATTTCTCCCTAGGGAGATTTGCTTGATGATGTAGCAGGAGTTATTTCCGCACGCTGTCAGATATTGCCAAAACATAATCACCATAATTAATTTATATAATCACAATTTGCACATACATCTTATACGAAAAATATCGTGTGCAATTGGAGGAAAGTGCGATTCCGACGAGTATGATCAGTGTCCCCGCTTTCCTGGAACAACAAACTTTACACTCGTCGGAATCGCTCGCTTTCCTCCCTAGTTGCACAATATAATTTTCTCTAAGGGTTGTTAAAAATTCCAAACTAAAACAATTTTCAATTCTAGTTTTCTTCATATCTTTCGATTTTTATTTACTTTCCGCATAATACAAATACAAAAAATCTGGACTATTATGTAAACCTGGAGATTAGGTAACCAAAATTTTTATAATTTTTCGCAATGCACAGTATATTGTGAATGAAACTGTCTCGCAGTAAATTTTGACACCTCAATAATCACTTCAATTAAGCGATTACAAAATCTGCAAGATTTGGTGTCCCATGAAATAATAATAAAGTACCACTTTCGCCGCGCCTTAGTTACGACTCTGTATCGTAATCCAAGTTTAATGCAGCAAGTCTTGGACGATTCTCTCCTCGTAAGGAACTCAATCTACTCATAGTCAGATATGCGTTCCAAGGACGCGTGAACGTAAACGTGTAGCCATTGATTTTGAAATGTAACATTAATGAGCGAATCAATAACGTCACTTTCGTTGAACGTTGTAATGAAAAACTATCACCTTAGATCAGTCATGTATGGAAATCTATTTGTTATAAAAAAAATAATGAAGAGAAATTTGATATCATTTATTTCACTCCCTACCTTAAATATAAACTTTAGAAAGGTGCGAATCTGAAATCAAATTTGAGCAATTTTGCAAGAGCGAGAATTCTGTCAATTGTTTTTTGCCCAAATTGCACCGAGCGTATGCCTTTTTTGCATGTAAAGTGTGCGCAAAATGGCTTTTTTCTTCCCGGAGTCGAAGCGGACGCAACGTAGCTTTTGCGCTCGCTCCCTTAGTCCCCGGGCGGAAAACTCCACTTTGTGTTCGCTTCACATGTTCTGAAAGGCAAACTTTAGATGCAGCTTATGGACAAAAAATATTGTATGTATCATGAGTTACGTTCTTGATACATAATATACTTATTCTACTCCATTTGTCAAATGAAAAAGCGTAGTAGGAAATTTTTTTTAAATGTTCGAAGATTTGGAGTACAAAATTTAGTATAAGAGAGTCATTCTATTTTATTTCGCCGAAGTCGGTTGCGGCTTCATTTTTAAAAATTGTAATAGTTAACTATAATAATACTCAGTGTTTCTTGAACTTATTTTTTGCATACATTTATTGAATTACTCTTCTGATATTAAGAAATAAGATTTTCAACATGTCAAGGCACAGGAATATGTCACATTAACGTGCATTATGAAATAGAAAGAAAAACTCAAATTGAACCACTCCCGATTAAAAGGAGATACACGTGGATTCAACCTGAGAAGTATTGTCCTGAAAGTCAATTTTTGAAATCATTCGATGTTTAATTTTGAGGACTGATATTTGTAAAGAATTTGGAGGCGCATCTTTTTCCTCTCGCAGAAAATTGTAGCTTTTGTGGTTTTTGGAATAATTGGTAAAAAGTAGATTTTTCAAGTACAATAAATTTCAATATTTTTTCACTTCCACTCGCGCTAAATTAGCCAATTTTCAAAATTTCTCGATTTCCTTGATGGTAAATTATGTGTTCAAGTCTTCTGAAACTATCTAAGAAATAAGAATGTAAATATTTTGATAAACTAAAAAATTGTGAATTTTTTTTGAGACTTTGCAAAAATCATGAATTTCAACCTTCATGCGCTTTTTTTATCGAGTGAATTTCAAGCAACGGCAATCTTTCGATGAGACAGGTGTTGACTGAAGTTCAAAAAAGTTTTCTTCAATGTTTCAGCTCAATCGGAATGATGGTTAAAAAATTATGAATGTTTTAAATTGCAATCGGTAACCTTAACGCTGCTTGATGCACGTGCCTCCTCGGCGACGAATGTGTTGCAGTGGACGATATAAAAGTCAAGTCGGATACTCGAAAAATGCTCAAGATATTATCATTAAAATAATTCATTCATTAGACATTTGAAACAATGAATTATTAAAATAATACTTTATTAAAATAATACTTTATTAAAAACTACTTTCAATCATTTTCGTCACTCTCTTCAATTTTTTCGGCATCTGGACTCTTGAGTTATTATTTTAAAAAATACTTTTCGAGAAATACTTTTCCTTTAGCGCTTAAATAATTATAGAAATTTTTCACATCCTTTTGTTTGGCCGCTTCTAAGCCAATACGAGGTGAAGGACTTTTCGAAAGTCTCTCTAGTTCAAGCGTAAGCTTGTAGAGAAAAGAGGTTAGATTTTGCAATTCGTAATTGCCGTAAACATCCGCTTTTCCATCAGAAAAAAAATTTTAAACGAGCGCTTTACTGATGTGGAAGTTTTTTGGCTTTTGAATTTTTCCTTGAAAATTTTTTTTCAAATTCCTGGAGAAGACCTTCACATTTCTCTACCATTGTGAATGAAGAAGAACGAGCATTGCGAATAATTTTTACATATTCAGGTTCAGTTGCAAGTCATTCCAATCTTTTTAATTTTTTCGTATATGTGCCGAAATTCCTATAATTTTAACGATCCACTAGGAAGCAAATTTTGATTATTACACTTCTCAAGATGCCAAAAGTTTTTATGTCCTTTTTCTTGTTGAAGACTTGAAAATTTTTGGTAAAATTCTTTTCCACAGCAGGATTGAATAGGTTTCAAAGATATCTCTTGGATTATGATATCTTTAACACCGTCTTTTTTAGTTTCAGACTTCGCAGTGTATTCATTTACCTAAAACAGTAATAAATAATGCTATCAACTTCTGCATCAGAAATTAAAAATAATTAGTTTAGGCTATCTACAGATAATTCAATAAAAGAATTATTTAAGAAATCGAGAATAAAAAATAGCCCTAAAACATGAAATTCATAATAAAAGTTTACTTGAAATTTTCACTAACGGTTTCCAATCGTATCTGATATTCGGAACAGTTTTTTCCATTTTTAATCCATGACTCTTAATGCCTATTTCTTGTTATACCTCGATTCATTTCAAGATTCTTTCTTGAATGAATAGGGTATTGACTGAAGTAAACCCATCTTAATAATAATACTTTTGCAGCTATTCTAAAAAATAATCGATTCACTGGTTCATTACTTTGTTCACAATACATTTTAAAAGTGAACTAAAAGCGGTTGCTATTATTTGTTTTGGTTTCAGACTTGACCTTCATATCGTCCGCTGCAACACATTCGTAGCCGAGGAGGCACGTGCATCGGGCAGCGTTAAGATTGCC
>JAUMHM010000048.1:6122496-6140163 GCA_032362435.1 Melikaiella ostensackeni
CAAGAGGGTACAATCGAAAATATTGAATGTACAAACAGTACAAACGACGTACGAACGTATGCAAAAAGAAAATTTGAGAAATTTAAATTTCGGTGGGAGGACACGGAATTTTGATTTGCCCCTAGTTTGGCATCCAAGAGGGTGAAATCGAAAATATTGAATGTACAAAGAGTATAAACGGCGTACAAACAGTACAAACGACGTAAAAACGTATGCAAAAAGAAAATTTGAAAAATCTAAATTTCGGGGAGATGACACGGAATTTTGATTTGTCCCTAGATTGGTAACCAAGAGGGTACAATCGAAAATATTGGATGTGCGAGCAATACACACATCGTACAAACGTAAACATAAAGAAAATTTGAAAAATTTAAATTTCGGTGGGATGACACGGAATTTTGATTTGCCCCTAGTTTGGTATCCAAGAGGGTAAAATCGAAAATATTGAATGTACAAAGAGTACAAACGGCGTACAAACAGTAGAAACGACGTAAAAACGTATGCAAAAAGAAAATTTGAAAAATTTAAATTTCGGGGGGATGTCACGGAACTTTTATTTCCCCTAGTACAGTAACCAAGAGGGTACAAACAAAAATATTGGATGTACAAGCAGTACAAACATCGTACAAGTGTAAACAAAAAGAAAATTTGAAAAATTCAAATTTCGGAGGGACGACACGGAGTTTTGATTCGCCCCTACTTTGGTAACAAAGAGGATACAAACAAAAATATAGGATGCACAAAAAGTAAAAAAAAACGTACAAACGTATTCATAAAGGTAATTTGAAAAATTCAAATTCAGGGGGGATGACACGGATTTTTTATTTGCCGCTAGTTTGGTAACCAAGCGGGTCCAATCGAAAATATCGAATGTACTAGGTCGTCGTTTGTACTGATGTACAAACGACGTAAAAACGTATGCATAAAGAAAATTTGAACAATTAAAATATCGAGATGTCAGGAAATCTTAATTTGCCCCTAGTTTAGTAGCCAAGAGGGTAAAAACAAAAATATTGGATGTACAAACAGTACAAACAACGTACAAATGTATGCATGAAGAAAATTTGAAAAATTTAAATTTCGAGTGGATGACATGGAACTTATATTGCCCACAGTTTGGTTGCAAGAGTGTACAAACGAAAATATTGAATGTAGAAACAGTACAAGCGACGTACAAACGTATGGAAAAAGAAAATTCGAAAAATTTTAATTTTGTGGGGATGATGCGGAATTTTGATTCGCCCCTAGTTTGTTAACAGAGTGGATACATACAAAAATATTAGATGTACAAAAAGTCCAAAAAATGTACAAACGTATTCATAAAGGAAATTTGAAAAATTCAAATTTTGGGGAGATGACACGGAATTTTGATTTGCAGCCAATTTGGTAACCAAGAGGGTACAATCGAAAATATTGCATGAACAAACAGTACAAACGATGTACAAACGTATGCAAAAAGAAAATTTAAAAAATTTAAATTTCAGGGGGGTGTCACGGAATTTTGATTTGTCCCTAGTTTGGTAACCAAGAGGTTACAATGCAAAATATTGAATGTACAATCAGTACAAACGACGTAAAAACGAATGCAAAAAGAAAATTTGAAAAATTTAAATTTGCTTGAACTCTTCTCAAAATTTTAAACGTCTACTATCGATACCTCATTTTTTAACTTAAAATTATCCTGCTAGCGAAGTTTGGAAATTTTTTATTCAAAAAAACGAAATTAACCATTTTTTCAGTGAACTATAGTTTTTTTCTGTTTCTCTTCTTGAAAATTTTCCTCCAGCAACAAAAAAGTGGGTGGCTTTATGGAAAAACTCAAGACATTTGAGTGAGATCGTTCTGCAAGAGACGAAATTCTACAAAATTCTTACATACCGATGGGCGGAAATAAGACTATGCCATGTTTAGGTTCTAATATTAAAAATACGTAGACTGACATTTTCTACATTACAATCGAGGGTAAAGTTCCAAAAAACACTCAACGCTGATAATTTAAAACTGCGTCTACCCATGTATTTTGACTCGCTTTCCACGAAAATGATAGTGAAAATACGCGCAAATTCGATTTTGAAAGTCAAAACCCCAAAAATCTATATAGAAATTTCATGTTGTTACATTCTCATCAGAGGAGGTTTTAGATTTGTATTAAATTTGCCCCCCCTCCGTTTTTGTCAAATGTAGACTCTTTGAGACCCTTTAAACCCAAAAAACAGGTTTTTACGATTGTGTCTGTCTGTCTGGTACACTCTTTTAGTGTCAGAAACTTAAGGTCAAGCTCGTTAGTCGGAGATTTTGGATGAAAATTCAAAAAGCTAAAGCATTTTGAAAATTTTTGAGACCCTTTCTTTTCAAGATTTAAAAATTCTATGTTCGTCTGTTCGTAGTACTAAAAAATTCGAACAATTAATCTCCATGAATTTTTCCAATAAAAAAAATTATGAGAGTTATAGCATTTTGAAAATTCAAAAAAGAAACGAAAATTTTGAGCCAAACAGTGCACGATATGAGAAAGGGCAAGGGGAGAAGAACGTTGCTTTTTGAAAGCCCTACAAGATTGTCATAACAAATTTTTGAATTTTATTAAGAAATAGAAATTTCAAATCTGAGCCAAATAATGCGAGATACGCAAAAAGCTGTGATACCAAAATTGTTACTTTTACGAAGATCCATAAACTTTTTCAACCAAACGACGCGAGATAAGAAAGAAGTCAGGAGAGTAGAATTTGTGCTTCTAAAACGTCAAGTAAAATTGCCGTTAAACATTTCTTTATAAGTCCAATCGTAAGTCATTGAGATAATTTATTAATTGTCTTTTTAACTATTTATTTGTATATATTATACAGTGAGCGCAGAAAATGGAGCGCGGATATTATGATGAGAATGTATTCCTTAAGGCCGATAGAGCCTTAAGTAAATAAATTTCCTTTTTCATTTAAAATCAAAAACAAATTTAGTAATTTGTACATAAAAAACATATAACACCGAGCGCGAAGCGCAAGATCCACATGTTTCGGAGCGCGAAGCGCGCGATGAGAATGTGCCCGCAAAGCGGGCAGATTTTTTTTAAAACGTTTGTTGATAGTTTAGTAACAATGTTAAACTTAATGCTATTTCAGTCCATTCTTATCAAGATTTTCTTCTTCTTTAATTAGTTAAAATATACAGTATGAACCTCTGGTGCAAGAACAATTTTATAGATTTAAGGAAGTAGAAGAAGTTTGAAGTATGAATTGCTATTTATATTTTGTGTTGTTTTCTAGAAAAATGGGATATTTAATCGTTGAAACTGATGTTTCCTCAATTTTAGAAGTAAAAACCAATTTTTCTTTACTGTGAAGCTCAGGAACCCAAATATTTTCATGGAATATGTTCTTCACATGGTTACTGAACAAGAAACAAACTCTTTGAAAAATAAAATGTTGAACTTCGTTAAACTAAACGCTATTTTAGTCGATTTTTATCGAGTTTTTAAAATTTTTTTGAAAAATTGATAAAAAATACACTAGTATAAACATCCGGTAAGTGTATAATTTTATAGGCTCAGAGAAGTTGTATAACTCAAAAATAATGAACTGCTATTCATATTTTGCGTCGTGTCTGAAAAAAATTAAATTTTCAATCGTTAAAAATGATGTTTCTTCAGTTTTAGAGATAAAAAACCAATTTTTCTTTACTCTAAACCTCAGGAACCTTAATAATCTCATGGAATATGCTCTTTACATTGTTACTAAACTAAAAAAAACCTTCCTGAAAAAGTAAAATGTTGATGTTCGTTAAACTAAATGCTATTCTAGTCGATTTTCATCGAGTTTTTCAGAATTTGTTGAAAAATTTGTTAAAATACACGGTATAAACATGTAGCAGAGGTACAATTTTATAGATTTCAGGAAGGAGAAAAATTGTCAACTATGAACTGCTATCCATATTTTTCGTCATACTTGAAAGATGATGTTTTTAATCGGTAAAAATAATGTTTCTTCAATTTTAGAGATAAAAACCAATTTTTCTTTACTCTAGAGCTAAAAAACCTTAATAATCTCATGGAATAGTTTTTCACATTGTTAGTGAGCTAAAAAAAACTTTGTTGAAGTTCGTTAAACTAAATGCTATTTGAGTCGATTGTTATTAATTTCTTCTATCTTTTGTGGAGAAATTTGTTAAAATTCACAAAATAAACATCTAGTTAGGGTATAATTTCACAGATTCCAGGAAGGAGAAAAACTTTGAACTATGAACTGCTATTCATATTTTGCATCGTTTTCGTAGAAAATGAGACTTTCAATCGTTACAGTGAAAAAATGTTTTTTCTCAAAAGCGCGTAGTACGACTTTTGTCGTTCTTGGGGGCACCCCCGAAACACGTAAAAAAGAGAAACCGGAAGTGCAACCATTTTTGGGTTGAACTAAATCGAGAGTGGCCAAGAATATTGTTTTTTATTACTGAAAATGTTGATAATTACTAGAGTTTGAATTGAAGGACGATTGTTTTGCATACAAGAAGATAGTTATCGGCGATCATTCATAACATACCCGTTTTAAATTACCACTAGGTTAACGTGCCGACAAAATCGACATGACATATGGTAACACATGACATTTTCTTGCTTAAAACACCATGTCTCGCTTTTTAAGTTACTTTATGATCTGGAAATATGATTCAATATAGTAATTTATAGACCTTAATAAATATTGTCAGCGTCAAAGGGAGTACATATATCAAAATTTATACATGATTTTGTAAGCAACTTCAAAATTCAATAAAAAAATTTAATTTAGTATACTGTAACCTGCAATTAACTTCTAATTAGAGATGAGAAGTAAATGAGATTCTTTTAACTAGCTACTATAATTACTCACTTCTTACATTCTCAACAGAGGAAGTATTAGATTTGTGTAAAATTTGACCCCTCCCTTCCCCGTTTTCGTCAAATATCCACGTTTTGAGACCCTCTTAACCTGAAAAATAGGTTGTGACGAATGTGTCTCTAACTAGTAATGAGTTACATTTTCTTAAGTAACAGTAACTAGAAAAATCGTTACTTTCTTAGTTACTTCGAAAATATAGTTTACAAGTCTTTTTCATGACAATCAATCCATTTTTTTGCTCTCGCATCTATTTTTTCATTTTCACTATTCAAATTGTGGCGACAGATAGCCATAGAGAGTTGCAGCCCAATATGGGAAAAATTGAATTTTTCAGCCACCCTGGATTTTAGAATCTTCTAAAATCTATAGAAACACTTTTAGATAGAAAAAAAGTAATTTTAGGCTTGAATATTCTTTTTTCTGTTGAAAATTAACTTATTTGTTGAAAATTCATATTTGCGGAATGAAAATTCAAGTGTTTTGTAGAAAATTCACCTTTTCGTCTTTAAATTATGACATTCTTGGTGATTTTTCTTCTCTGTTGACTCAACATTAAACTCTTTTATTGAAAATTCGTTCTTTGGTTGAAGTCAACAGTCCTTGATGTAAAACTAAAAATTTTTTTGGTTGAAATATCAAATATAACACTTTCTGTTAAAAATTAATTTCTTCAATTTATAAATCAACTATTCCATTTTTGGGTAAAATTGATACTTTTTCACTTAAAAATTGATGTATTTTCTTAAAAGTTTGCCTTTTTTGGAAAAAACTCAATCTTTCCGCTTGAAAATTCATATCATTAGTTTAAGATTTTAGTATTTTTTGAAAATTTGTCTGTTTTGGTTGTGTTCAGCTGGTTTGTATTTGAAATAAAATATTTTTTGGTTTAAATACCAACTATTACATTTTTCATTGAAAATTCATCCTTTTCGGTTGAATGTTGAACTATTTTGTCGAAAATTAACATCTTGGATGAAAATTCTTCATTTGATTGAAAATTCGTCTCTTTTGGTTGAATTCATTTTTTTAAGAATCAAAATTTAAATCTTTTTTGGTTGAAATATCATCTATTACATTTTTTTGTTGAAGATTTATCATTTCAGCTGAGAATTCATTTCTTTGGCTGAAAATTCGTTTTTTTCACATGATGAGAATGCATCTTTTTCAATGGAAAATTTAACTATTTGGTTTAAAACTCTTGTATTTTGTTGAGAATTCGTCTTTCTTTAAAAAAATGAACCTTTTCGGTTGAGATTTTATATAATTTGTTGAGAATCTGTCATTTTAAGTAGAAAATGAATGTTATTAGTTGAAAACTTATCTTTTTCGGTTGAAAATATAATCTTTTGGATTCAAATTAAATTATTTTGATAAAAAGTTATCCTTTTTGATTGAAAATTAATCTGTTTTAGTTGAAGATTCAACTATTATATTAGAAATTAATCTTTTTTGGTTAAAATATCAACTATTACATTCTTTGTTGAGAATCAATCTTTTTTTATTAAAAATACAACGACTTGGTTAAAGTGGAACGTCTTTGCTGAAAAATCATTTTTTTGGTTGAACATTTATCAATTAAGTTGAAAAATCATCTTTTTAGTTGAAAATTGAATTATTTTGAATAAAATTTGTTTTCTTTTCGTTAAAAATTTATATATTTTAGTTGAAAATTCAACTATTTGTTTGAAAATGTATGTATTTTGTTCGTAATTCATTACTTTTTCTTGAAAGTTGAACTACTTTGTTGAAAATTAATTTTTTTGAAGGAAGATTCATCATTTAATTTGAAACTCATCTCTTTCGTTCAAAATTTAACTACTTTATACAATTTTTTTGGGGGCTAAACATTAAGTTTCCTGACTGAAAATTTAATTATTCCATTTTTAGTTTGAAATTTATACTGTTTAGTTAAAGACTCAACTGCTTGATTGAAAAATTTTCTTGTTAAGTTAAAAACTCATGTATTTGGTTGAAGATTCATGTTTTTTGGTAGAAAATTAATCTTTTTTTAATCTTTTTAATCTTTTTTTTCAGAAAGAAAAATATCTCTAAAATACAAAAGTAACTAAAACAGTCACGATGATAACTTTTCCGCAAAATCATCTTAAAAGAGCAAGATTTTCAATCGGTAACGATAACGATAACTAGTTCCTTTTAAAAAGTAACTTACCCATCACTGCTCCTAATACTTATAAAAAAATTGCACAAATACCACCCACAGCCATTATTAAAAAATCTAATCCTTTCGTTCTAATTTGAAACAAAAGTAGCACAACCAGTCCTAATTAACATAAATTTAATGATTTGCGTTCCCTAAATGGTAACCGCATTGCATGAGGTAATCGGAAGAGAAAGGGGTTCAATCTGATATGTACAAGCAATCAACGAAGAAATATATCCTTGCAGTGGGGAACTTGGTTTCTTATCATTAGTTATTTATTATTTTATTCGATCATCAACTTCTTCTAATTGTATAATTAGAAAAAGCATCTACAAATCAAGAACCAAAACGAGTGGATAAAGAAATTTCAATCTTGCATTGCAATGTATCATATGAAGCAGGAAAAAATGGACGAAATTGATCGAAATTGCGTTACGTAATTCCCGATCGACCCCAGTAGTAAATTCGGGAAAATAACTTGTGGGCTCGATGAGACCATCCCTTAGGCTTGCGAGGATTACCAGACAAAGACCTTCTTTCCACGTCATTTGGTAATTCGAGATTTGAGCCCCTATTCTCTTTGTTTCTCGTATCGCGCCTAGGACACTGACAATTTATACCTTTTTTATTATTATTCTTATTTTACGTCCCCAACCTTCCAAAATGACATAGAATAATTTAAGGTTCGCAAAATAACTTTTTTCAGGAATCCCAAAGGAATGTTCCTTTCGAAGAAAATCCTGCGGTTTTACTTTCATCTGGAAGTTGGATCAAAGTGATTTGCAACAGACTGGGGTATATTCAAAAACCCAACTCTGAAAATTGAAATCGAGATGAAAATTGGGCTATCAAGAGTCACCAATTTATTTGTAGCCAAACAAATTATGAAACTGTATTATTTGATTAGCTGAAAAAAATCATTGAGGTTATAGAACTGTCAAACATGCGTCAAATATTTTACTCTCATCAATCCTTGCCTGGTAGGGGGTTTCGAAAGAGTTACTGTTTTGATAGTTCTTTAGTCGGGCTAATTTTTTTCAACCAATAAAATGAGAGAATTTCGTTTATTTGTGACTTTACAAATGAATTGGAAACTTTTAATGTGCTTATTTTTATCTCGACACCAACTCTCAGAGTTAGGTTTCAGAATATAACACTGATACTCATTTTATTATGGTATTATTAGCATAAAGTAATTTTCTCAGACATTTTTTTGAATTGATCCGATAGGCTAGACACTTTCACAAGAATTTAGTTGCTTTTTTAGGTAAAAATTTATCTTTTTATCAGAAAATCATAGTATTTAATTAAAAATTCAACTATATGGTTGAAAATGTATGCATTTTGTTGAAAATTCGTCTTTCTTGGAAAAAATATAAACTTTTTGGTTGAATATTCATCTGTTTGGTTGAAAATTGATGTATTCTATTTGAAATTCAAGTTTTTTGATTTAGTATTGAAACTAAAATTGATAAGTGAACATGGACATTTGATGTATGTATCAAAAGTCAGTGTTCACCTTATGGCAACTTTACAGCACCTTAGTGGAAATTAGTTTTAGGAGAGAAAATTTCTAGTTGTCTAACATATTTTCAAAATATTCAAAATGAACTTCAATGTTAATTTAAACTTTTATACTTTAGTCTATAAATTATCAGAATCCCTATTTATTTATCGCAGGCTTTACAGTCTTTCTCCTATTTCCTTTTTTTTCTCTTTGTCACATTTTTAACTCAAATGCGAACTGATTTAACTATTTTTCTTTGAAAATTAATTCTCTCAGTTTGAAAATTCATCTCTTTTGGTAGAAGATTTATCGTTTTTGGTTAAAAATACAACTGTTTGGTAGAAAATTAATCTTTTTTGGTTGAGTATTCAAATATTTTGTCGAAAATTCGTCTTTTTTCGTTGAGTTCAACTAATTGGTTGAAAATTAAACTTCTCTTGATAAAAATGCATTTTTTTTTTAGTTGCAGATTCATCATTTTAGGAGAAAATTCATTTCTTTGATTTAAAATTTATCTACTTCATTGGAAATTCGTTTTTTGATGAAAATTTATCTTTTTAGTAGAAAATTCCAGTATTTAATGAAAAATTCAACTAATTGGTGGAAAATTAATGCATTTTGTTGAAAATTCGTCTTTCTTGGATGAAATATAATCTTCTTGGTTGAAAATCGATCTTTTCGGTTGAAAAATCAACTGTGTGATTTAAAACGTATGTGTTTTGTAGAAAATTCGTTTTTTTTAGAAAAGTCATCTTTTTGGTTGAGAATTCACATTTTTTGGCTTAAAAAATTCAACTGCTTGGTTGAAAGTGAAACAACTTTGTTGAAAATTCATTTTGTTGGTTGAACATTCATCACTTAAGTTGAAAAGTAATCTTTTTGGTTAAAAATATGTTTTTTTTTTGGTTGAAAATTCGTTTTTTTTTGGTTGAAAATTAATTTTTTTAACTGAGAATCTATCTTTTCCATTTTTGGATGAAAATGAATCTTTTTTGTTCAGAATTCAACTAATTGACTGAAAATTTATATATTTTGTTCAAGATTTGCCCTTTAGGTAGAAAATTAACCTTTTTGGTGGAAAATGCAAATGCTTGATTGAAAATTATTTGGTTTTAGTTGAGGATTCAACTAATTTGTTTAAACTTCGTCTCTGTCGGTTGAATTCAACATTTCATGGTTTGAAATGAAAATCTTTTTTGTTTGAAATATCAACTTTTACATTCTTCGTTGAAAATCCATCTTTTCTGGTTGAGAATTTAACTACTTGGTTGAAAGTGGAACTACTTTGATAAAAAAACATTTTTTTGTTTGAAGATTTATCATTTAAGTTGAAAATTCATTTTTTAGGTTGAAAATTTATATATTTTTAGTTGAAAATTCAGATATTTAGTTCAAATCATATGTATTTTATTAAAAATTAATCTCTTTTGGTTGAAAGTGAAACAACTTTGTTAAAAACTATTTTCTTATAGATAAAGATTCATCATTTAATTGAAAAATTCATTTTTCCAGTCGGAGATTTAACTACTTAGTTGAAAATTCAACTATTTGGTTAGAAATTTATGTTTCTTGTTGAAAATTGGTCTTTTTGGTAGAAAATTAATCTTCTTCCTGATCAAAAATACAAATGCTTGGTTGGAAATTATTTGGCCTTAGTTTTGGATTCAACTGTTTTTTCACAAATTAACCTTTTCTATTAGAAAATCCAACTATTTGGTTGATATTTCAACTATCTGGTCGAAAATTTACGTCTCTTTTTGAATATGCGTCTTTTTGGTAAAAACTTAATCTCTTTGGTCGAAAATGCAATTGTTTGGTTAAAAATTATTTGATTGGTCGAAATATGAATGTTACATTTCTCATTGAGAATTCATCTCTTTCGATTGAAAAATCAAGTACTTTGTTGAAAGTGAAACTAATTTATTGTGAATTAATATTTTTGTTGAGAATTACTCTTCCTTAGTTGAATCCAATTATTTCAGATATCAAATAAAAATATTTTTTGGCTGAAATATCAACTATTAAATTTTTCGTTGAGAATTCATCTTTTTTGATCGAAAATACAACTACTTGGTTAAAGTGGAACTACTTTGTTAAAACATTATTTTTTTATTGAACGTGCAACAATTAGGTTGAAAAATCATATTTTCAGTTGAAATTTCAAGTATTTTGTACGAAGTTTGTTTTTTTTTTGGTTGAAAAATTATACATTTCAGTTGAAAATTTATAGATTTATTTGAAAATTCAACTATTTGTTTGAAAATGTATGTATTTTGTTGCGAATTCGTGTCTTTGGCTTGAAAATTCAAAATTTTGGATGAAATTTGGTTTCTTATTGACTGGAAAATCTTTCTTGTTCAAAGATTCAATTATTTGGTTAAAAATTGGTCTTTTCTGTAGAAAACTAATCTTCTTTGTTGAAAATTGAGCTTTTTGGTAGAAAATTGAACTATTTTGTTGACAACTCAATACTTTCACTTGTAATTTTATGAATTTAAAGCGTTTCAAGTTAATTCGAGTTAAAAATTCCTTCTTCCCGTCTATTTGCAACAAAAAAGGTCAGCTCGATCATCGTTTACTAAGATCGTAAAGTGTGGCTAGTCGATTTTTTGATTCACTAGATTACATCATTTTCATATTAGATGAAAGATTGAATTGAGCTGCACCACTTCTGATATGTCAGAATTTACTATATCTCTTGCTAAAAAAAATCTATTTCACAAAATGGAATTTTATTTGTAAAAAATGATCATCTCGGCTTACTTGTTTCAGAGTAAAATAATAATGTAAATAAACTAATCAAAATGGAGTTGTTATTAAGTGGATATATTTTTAACTTCTGCTTGGGTCATTTTGATCTAAAGTTTCAATATTGGACAAACAAAGCGGAGCAATTATTTATAGATATAAGCAACCTGCGTTTTAGTGCGATTTCTAAAGAGTTGCAAAATTTTAATGCGGACAGGCGTGGGCGATAAGGTGAAGCTGGTGCCTACTTTAGAAAAATTATTGCAAATGACCCGCATATGCTCAGATAACTATTTTATGGACGCAACATATCACGCCGTAATTTTAATGACATCAGAATTCCAAGCGGATGCAAAAATTGAACAAGGCTTCATGTGGTTAAATAAAATAATAAAAACAGCAAAAATCTATTATATAAATCCAATTTTGGAAAAAATTATACATAATCAGTGTTTTTATATCTTGAGGAAAACAGCAGAGTCTTTGGAAGAAACGATCGGAAAATATCTAATTTTAGTATTAGATCGAGAATACAGCGGGCTCTATCCGAGTGTAACCGAGACCAGCTCTGCTTAACCTCGGTGATCGGACGAGCGGCCTCAAACGATTCTGTGTTCAATCCGACACATTTGATCTAAATTTTGTAAAAAAATATTGCAAAGAAATGAAAATTTACATTCTTTTAAATCATCACTAACTCCATGTAATAAGAAATTGAAGAAAATGAATGTTTAACTCCAAAATTTAGCTTTTCAGACTCTTTATTACATGGAAAAGAGTAAACGAGAAACGAGGCTGGAAACAATTAATTTTTTTCTTGAATCTTCGTAAAAAGCACATTTGTTGTGAATAATTTTTTTAAATTATATCCACACACCTTACTCAAGGTGGATTTCACACCCGAGTCACACAAACCGGACCTTCACATCATCGATTTTTTTTAAAGTTCGTCTACTTATTTGTTTGGTAGAAAAATAATAGGTCGCCAAAGATTTTATTTGGAAAAAATTTTTTCTGAAAGTTATTGCACTTTTTCTATTTTAGACTCTTTTGGAGTCTCCAAATCACCAATTACATCAGTTCACTAAAGGCTGTCCCTCTAAGCTCGAATTCAATCAAATTAGCTAAAAGTCTATTTACAACAAATTTTTTAATTTTTTTCAAATTTTTGTTTAACATTTCAATTTCTTCAATTTAAGTAGATTTTTTTCTTGAAGCGTAGAAAATTAGGTTTTAAAATCTTTCCACTGCAAAGAAAAATTTAATTTATTTTATAGATTTTCGATATTGTCACTAATTGAGGGGCATTTAAAAGAGTCTAGGCTCTACTATTTTGTTTAAAATAATTTTTTCTGTATTCTATAGCATCATTTAGAGAACTTTCATATGAAAATAATCAGTAGTAATCATCTTATAACGCACTTTCAAGAAAAAAAAACATTTCATGACATCTCCTTATTAATACAACTATATGAGGGTTATTTATTAATTTTCGCGCCTAAAGTATCAATGGATTCAAGAAGCAGATTTTCTAACCTTACGTTAGTAAAACTCTTCCAATTATATGGTTCGAGGAACTTTATGTTGCATGAGGGTGATTAATTTTTTAAGGCAAAAAAAATTATTTTCGAAATTGAATAAGCACACTAACCTAAGCTAGTGTACCTTTTAAGTCAACAAATTTTTCAGAAAAAAAAAAATGAAAATCGAATATGATTAAGAGGTTCCCCATTCAATTTTGATCTTTCTATTGATTCCTCGTTGCTTCTATTTTCTCACTGTCTTATAAATGTACGTATTAGATTTTTATACATATAGAATTATCCCCTCTCACATAACCATCATTGTACATAATTTTATGACAATTTATAACTCATTCTTCAGGAAAATAATGCTTTTTTTACTTGTTTTACATTTTTATATAATAAGTACCTCTTTTTAATTTACTTATATTTTTTAGTTGACACACCGTATGCTAGATTCTTGTAGGAAAATGTGAAATAAAGTTAGACAAAATTATTTTTGTCCTTGAAAATGTGTTTAAAAATTGTCATTGAATTATGTACGATATTGTTTATGCAAAAGGGGATAATTCTGTTTGCATAAAAATATCATACATGCATTTTTAAAACATTGAGAAAATATTAGCAACAAAAAATCAATAAAAAGACAAAATTCAAATTCGGGACCTCTAAATCTCATCAGATTTATATTTTTTTTGTTTGGGAAAATCTTTAGACTAAAAAGGTACAATGTAGGTTCTTATTTTAAGTTGTAATCATTTAAATAACAAGATTCATTACAAATTATTTGAAAAATTATTACATTATTTTAAATTTCGCACGCAAATGTGCCGCCTCAATTTAGAAAGGGTGCTTAATTCAAATTTTGAAATAAGTTAGAGAATTAGAAAACATATTTTGCGATTGAAGAAGTATGTAATTTAAAACATGTCTATATTTCCTGCACACTGGAGTATTCTTGTAAAAATATGTGTAATAATTATGCTATTAATTCGTTTAGACAACAAACGCTCTATAAATTCTTTGTTCGAGCTTGTATGCTGACCATAGTCTCAAGAGCATTCGCGCAACATAAATTGTATTATTGAGGAGTTTCTTAAAATAATTTTTTTCTTGAAAGTTATCATAAAATGATAATTTCTGAAAAATTTCATATAAAGGTTCACTGAATAATGTGATAAAGTACAGAAGAAATCATTTTTATCAAAATAACAGAGCCTAGGGTCATTTACATGCCCCTTAATCAGCAGTAATATCAGGAATCCATCAAATAAATTGTAAAACTGCTATAACTAATTAATTATTTTTCTGAAATAGAAAGACTTTAAAACATTATTTTCGTTGCTTGAATGAAAAAATGGACTTAAATGGTAGAAAATGGCATTTCAAATAAAAATTTGAAAGAAAATTTTTTTTAAAGAAATTGTGTGAAGCATAAAGGTTTTTGATTTTTTTCTCTGGGAGGACACTTTGACGTATAAAATAAAGAAGTATAAAGAAAATCGGGGCAGGCATTTTTTGGGAATCGACTTTAAAAAAAAATCAAATTTTTTGTGAAAATATGAAAAATAAGCATAGAGGAGCTGCTGGAATCAAATGGGACCTCAAAATTTAGATTGCCCAGGGGTTTTTTCACATTATGAACCAAGACTTTCAGTAAATTTGCTTAAAACCCGACTAAGATGTACAGCCTTTAGTAAAGTGGTGCAATTCGTCTTTTAGAGACTCAGAAAATGTCTGAAATAGAAAAAGTGCAATAACTTCTAAAGGAAAACTTTTTGAGTGAAATCTTTCTCAATCTATATTTTTTCTACCAAACAAATAAGTAGACAAAATTTTTTAAAAACCGATGATGTGAAGGTCTGGTTTGTGTGAGTCCGGCGTGGAAGCCACCTCAAGCGCTGCCACTATACCATAGGTTTTAAAAATGTTGACCTCTTCAAAAGTTTAAGTCATTGAAAAAAAATCACTCGAGAACGAAACAAACTACATAGTAAAGGTCATTTTATTGGGCACAAATTACCCCTTCATGGTTCATCTTAGGTTGATTATACAAAAATTCAAGGTTGGATGAAGGTACAAAAACACGGTTAACAACGCAATTTTCATGATAGTGAACTTCAACTTGTCCTATTTTGTTGAAAAATGAATTCAAACGAATCAAAAAAATCAGGCGGCTACATTGACGTTTTCTATAAAGGTAGGTATCATGCAAATTAAAAAATTTCAATCATTTTGGCCGGCAGAATTAATTATGCGCTATTATCAATTATTTTTTCTACGTATTTTGTCGCTTTTTGTCCTAGATATGTACAGAGTCGAACATTTTTTTACGTTGATAAAAGAAAAATTTTCTCAATTTTGGGAATGTTGCAATATAGTAGGTACTAAATTTATTCGTTATGATGAGATAAATCGTTTTATTGGCTATTAGAAAAATAGCAGCTGAAGAAATTAGTTTTTTCTTATTGCAGTTTGTTATTAACATTGCCTTTTGGAAAGACAAATCAAAGACAAAAAAATATTTAGGAATTAGTTGTTATTTGCACCCCGCGCATCGGGTTCAAAGTTTAATTTTTATACCGATTTTCTATGGGCCACAAAATTATAGCAAATCTTTCATGAGTAGAGTTTTCGTTGGTAAAGTGAAGTAAAGTAAAGTAAAAAAAAAGTTTAAAGAAAAATTTTGTGTTGAAGCTAGAATTTTTCTAAAATGCGTAAATTTTTTAAAAGATTTCAATTCATAAACAAATATTAAACAATTATGCACGTTGCTCGTTAATAAAATTTGGAGTTCTTGACTTGGAATAAACCCTTTCCAGCGAGATAACATTATGGAGTCATTCAAGTCAGGTTTTAGTAAAAAAAAAAATAAATTTTCTGCATGAACAGATAACACAACATAACATACAACGCAATTCTCAATATAATTTGTTAATAAAAATTATGAATATTGATTAGGGTGGGTCAAAAATAGAAAATTCTAGAATTCGAGATCGTCATGGGACATTCCACTTTACTTCGCTCAAGTCGGTTGCAGCCTGAAATTTAAAAATTTGTATACTTACCTATAATAATATCAATGAAGTTGAAATTAAACTGTGGATCAGAAAATTTAAAAAAAAGTTCCGAAGATTTACTTCGAATTTGTCAATACCTAAAATCAGAATTAATTAGTTTCATCTTATGCGATCATTCTTCTTAAATGATATTCTTTCTCTTCCTCTAAAAGTTCTTCTCTATGATATGAAACTGTCAACATGAAAAGTGAAATTCATTTTCCCAAGTGAATGTCCGTTTCCTACGCATTTTCTTTTTTTTTTCATTTTCGTCAAGTGACAGGCATCAGGTGGAACGTGCCCAACAGTAATCCTGGGCCTCTTACTGATACTGATGACTCCTTTTATGCCCGGAAAATGAAAAGAGCCTAGAAAAAATAATTGCTACTAGCCAATTATGTAATTATTCTAAAACTGTATTACCTACGTCATTTAATTATTGGAATTTTTTAAAATCATCTCAAGGTTTCGCAGATCTTTTTATCACAATTTGGAGCTGAGAACGCATTCTCTTTTCTGATCAAGCCTGAAATTAATCTAATCTGTCTGAAATTATCCAGATTTTACAATTTTTATGATAACTACTTTTAAAGAAAGTGTCAAAATAGCTGCCCGATTTGTTTACCCGTTTTGACTCATTTTTCAACAAAATAGAGCAAGTCAAAGTTCACTGTCGTGAATTTTGCGTTGTTGTAAGTGTTTCTGTGCCTTCATCCAACCGTACCCTTTTTTATAAGTAACCTATGACGAACCATAAATGGAGAGTTTGTGCCCAATAAAATGACCTTTACAATAAAGTTTGTTTCGTTCTTCAGAGATTTTTTTTTTACGGACTTAATCGAACTTTTGCAGAGAGGTCAACATTACAACAACAGGCATAAGAAGCAACCACGATTAAGGATGACACAAGAATGAATGTTCAACATTTACTTTCAGATGTATTCCAAGGTTAAAATTATAAACTGTTAAATTATGATCAGGAAAAAGGATTATAAATCGACATGCAAACATGAAATAAAAAAAAACGTACTCTTTTGTACTTGTGGAACACATAAGAGTGGGGTCTAAATATTTCGATCTAATGCAGCTTCAACAGGTCCGAACTCACATTATTACCTAATCTTTTTTAAAGCAATGAGTGCGGTTTGCTCAGGACCCACATATCTACTAGAGCGTGAATATTGCCATGTAAATATCATCGTGGATAAATAACTTCCACTCTAGTGCAATTAAAAACAGGTTGGACTGCTCATGTGACTCCAGACTCCTCGACGAATTTGATCTGCTTTCCAAATATTAATTCTTCAAATTTTGTAACTGAATCTAATCCAGAAGATCTTATTGAAAATCATAAAATATTTTTTTTTCAAGCAATGCATATTTTTTATTTTAGGCTATTGTCAATGACTTTGGTTCCAGATCTTAAAGTCCAGCACATGTCTTTCGAAACATATTGCTACCAGGAACAACGGTTTTCATTGTTATTCTTGTAAAAAATACAACCGTTATGAAAAGTGAACCGGACAATGTTGGTCTAGGTCCTGGTACGAAGTTGACCAACTGACACGTAACACATATCAGATCAACATCATATCTCGATGGTATGTGACGTAGGCGGCAACAAGTCAATAAAATTCAAAATGTGATTTTTCATTTTCTTTAGTGTTTAGTATTTATATTTAATGTCGCAATAAATTTTATATTTAAAAATTTTCTTTCAGCCATAAAATATCTCAGGTACTTTTCTTTCACCTCATCAATATTATTTCCACGTGAACATTTTTCCACTGGACTTTTCATG
>JAUMHM010000048.1:6140263-6152072 GCA_032362435.1 Melikaiella ostensackeni
CGAAAAACAAATATTCGCCACCGCTCTTAAGCATTTCAGCGGTGATACCATCCACACCAGTAGTCTCACCATTCTTCAGTTTTTCAATTACGGATATAATGTAGCGGATATCGATGCACCTACCTGTACAACGAGATTGTCCAACGTATTCTCTTCCGTGTCACAGGTGTTATGCTTCACAGCTTGATCTCCATACAATTTCTTGAAAAATTTATTCATACTGTCTTTCACTTTGTTCGTATCCCATGTTCTTTCACTATAAGCATTCTTCATTCTCACTAACTCAGTACTAGTACCTCGATTCCTAGACTTCTTAACCCATTTCCAAAATAATTTCTTATTTCCTACAAAATCATTTTGCATTATTTAATTTATCATTCATACTATTTCCTATAACATTAATAATTATAAAGTGCTGGTAAAATAATACAGAGTTGAATAAATTGCAAGAAGCTAACAAAATATAAATAATGCGAGATAATTGGATAGCTCCCATTTGGAGTATATTTCAGAGCCTTTATAATCAAAGTTAATTGCATTAGCATATTCGAATAATGGGCCACCCAAGGCTCATTATTCACACAGATAGGATAGAATGCGCGTGGAATATAAAAAACAGTATGTGCTGTCAAAGCCGTTTAAATTTACACTGAACGTATAAGAGCAAAGGGATGAACTGGTCTAAGTGTTTTTTGGGGGGGGGGGGGAGAAAAGCACACCCAACAGTGGAGCTGACGATAGAGCAGGATTTACTTTTACTACCTCATTAATGTTACACTTTTTATTACAGCGCCATTTGGATCCCTCCGCTTGTGCACATTGGCCTTCACAATCCGGATAAAGCCAACCGTTACTGGAGTTTACGATCGCAAAAATAGCGCCCTTCTCCATTTTGACTATCGCAATTTTGAGCGAGGCGATGCGCTTTTACGACGGAGTGTTAAAGAGAAAACCTCATCATGTATGAGACACACATTAAAATAATTTCAGTGTGTCACAATTATCATAGAATATAAAATTATGGATGTGTTGAAAATAAATGAAATTGGAAATCAAAAACAGCCCGGCACTGCAGATTCTCAATGCTCAGATTTTTGCAAAAATCGCTAATAATAATTTTTATATCACATGCATGATTTCAGCACTTCTTGATACCTATATAGTAAGGCGAAACTTCTACTTTCGACTCCCTCGGAAGTGAAAAGTGGCGTCAGATGTGAATAATAAAATTTATACATCCATGAGCTCACATTTTGGGCTTACAAAAAGTGATCATCAAGCGATCGGTTGATGGCGTTGACAGATTGTTTGACAGATGGCACCAACTCGAAGTGATAAGTTACCATAAATGACCAATAAATGACCATGAAATATTGAAGATTTCAGGAAATTTTTGGATACAGAAGTTTTCGTAAATTTCCGTCAATTATTGTAAGATCATTAAATTTTCAGAAATATCCAAAAACTTAAAGCATGCAGAACTTTCCGGAAATTTTTTAAGTCTTGGAGATATATGGTTATTTCATAAATTACCGAAAATTTTGGAAATTTTTTGATACTTCAACTTTTCGTAAATTTTCGGGAATTTTGGAAACTTACAAAAATTCAAAGTATCCAAAACTTTCCATCATTTTTCAGTAACTTATAAAATAACCATAAATTACCAAAAATTTCCGGCATTTTACAGTATCTAAAAATTTCCAAAATTCCCCCATTGAACATTTAATGTAAGTAGAATTCAGGCCTGTGTTACATAAAAATGAAAGTATAAAATTTGACAAAGAGCGATCAATATCCTGATGTTCCGCAGAGGAAAAAAAAATTACAAAATTCGTAATTCTTAGAGTTTTGCAAAAATCGTTAATATTAATTTTTTCGTCATTTACATAATTTGCCCAATCTTCCAAAATCTTGTAAGGTTTTAGTATTTTCAGCTTTTCTATGAAAAAATCTCATTCTCATAAACCTCAAAAAATTAAAATTATTTTCGAAAGCTTTGCAAGCTATCCGAAAATTTTCTTAAGCATATAAAAACTTTCGCGAACTCAAAATTTCCCTTAAAAGAAATTAAAAGAGAGTTTTGCAAAAATCGCTAATATTAATTTTTTCATAATCTACGTAATACGCCAAATTTTTTTAATTTTGTAGAATTTAAATATTTTTAGTCTCTCTAGGATGAAATCTCATTCCTAAAACAACCGAAAAGCTAAAACAATTCTTAAAAGCTTCGAGAACTATCTCAAAATTTGTTTTGAATATATAAAAACTTTCTCGCACATAAAATTCACTTAAAAATGATGGAGATTCTAACAATTAAAATGGCCAGACCCTGAATTAAATAAAGATTGAAGAATTCGCAATTCACAGATTTTCGCAGATATCGCTAATGATAACTTTTTCATTACACATCCATGATTTCAGCATTTTTTGATGCCTGTAAAGCGGGGAAAAAATTCTAATTTTTACTCCCTGGGGAGTAAAAAGCGGCGTCAGAGGTGAATAATGAAAATTATATATCTATGAGCTCACATTTTGGGCTCACAAAAACTGATCGTGAAGCGATCAGTTGATCGCGTTGACAGATTGTTTAACAGATTGCACCAACTCGAAGTGATAATTTACAATAAATGACCGAGGAGTTACCATAGATAACCATGAATTACAGAAAATTTCCCGAAATTTTCGAAATTTTTGGATACTTTAAATTTTTGTGAATTTGAGTCAATTACTGTGAAATCACTAAATTTCCGGAAATATCCAACATATTGAAGCATCCAAAACCTTCCGGAAATTTTTAGACACTTTAAATTTTCGTGAATTTTGGTAAATTTTGCAAGTACTTAAGAAAGTACACTCGGCGTAAAAGGACCCACTTCTCCCCCTGGGTGCATAATATACCATTTTCGCAATCCATATATAATACGCCCGATTTTTCAAAATCTTGTAAGATTTTAATATTTTTAATTTTTATAGGACAAAATCTTATTTTTATAATCCTCCAAAATTAAAATAATTTTTTAAAGCTTTTTAAAACATCCTACACTTTTTTGAGCATTTAGAAACGTTATCGTACTTTGTCTGATGAAGTTGAGATACATGCAAGCTCAAAGAATGTTTTAAAGGTAATAAATTTTGATGTTGAAAAAAAGATGTTAAATTGCCCGCCTTGGGAACCCGGTTTCCTAAGACGGGCCTCTTTCAAAAACTATAAAATAATTTTATTTTATACTTGATATTGATAAATTTTATTCGCAGTGTACTGTTCAAACATGGATATACCTTGATGATGCATTGTATATTCAAATTACATCATAAAACGTAAATTAAGCGTCTAATACAACCAATTATTGAATTAGTGTTATAAAAAGTAAAATGAAGTAGATATTTATAAAAAGTTACAAATTTACAAATATTATTTGCCCTAGAAAAAGAATTAATTGATATAAAGCGAAAGGGTAACATATTTTCACGAATTTCGTATTCGTGATTTAAAAGTAGAAACAGATTAGGTGAAGTTATGAGAGGTCTCTGATTGATGGAAAATTTGAATTTTTGCTTTTGCTGGCTGTATCAGCTGTTACTCTGAAGGTAAAATAGGCTACGCTCTCACCTACAATTCCTAATCAAAACTGAGCCCGTCTCAGGAATCAGGCATCTTCTATGTTTTTTACACTATTTTTTTCAAACAACATAAAAATGAACAAAAAGCACATAACCGTTTGGAAGCTTAGAAAATTACCTATATAAAGTAACAACTACTTGCATTATTAAATCACCACAAACTTTTAATCAAGGACTTGAAAAATAGGTGAGAATTTTTAATCCAAAGTGCTAAAATGATTTTTACTTTCTGTTCTCATTATTTTACTTGCGCTGCTGGGAAAAAACATTTGGTAACTTACTAGATGGGTTCTGGGCACAAATATACGCACTTATTTCATGAATATAATACGTTCATACGAAAATATGCAGGTAGCCCGTTTTAGGAGTGACGACTTTCTCATGCACTTTTTCCCTTTAAAAAAACTGATAAGTGTTTCAGGTGCAAAGCTTTTTCAAACTAAAAATGATAAGGAGGAAAAAAGAAGTAGAAGCGAGTGGAGAAAATAAAATATGAAGCTCCCTCGAGGTGTCAACTGAGGGCAGCCTGTCAAACAAAGGATGTCCCACATTCGGTGCCCTTCCGCCTCTTCAGAGTATGCCGAGGCGTATAAGCTGCGACATCTCGGCGTTTTCAATTCGATAAAATATAAATTTCCTGCTCGCGAAAAGTAACCTCCTGCCCATGCCCCACGTCAGGGAATATAAAGATATTGCGGTCATGTCCCTCCATCTGCGTCACATATCACAGGGCGTCCTGTACGCTTCGGGGGAATGAAGAGGCGCTTCCAAAATCACCACTTTGCTACATCGCTTCCATGGCCCATGGGAGAAGACCATGTGGTCGCTCTAGTGAAATCCGAGGGAAAAGTTCACCTATATTAATCGGATAACCGATAATTTTCTTTGTTCCTCATTTTCCCCCTGACCCACTTACAAATAAGACCTATTCATATTTGAATATGTATTTCTACTTAAAAGAACAAATGGAAGTTCATGAAAGGGACGCAGTGGAGGTGCATGAATATTCCCTACATTCTGTTTTCCCTCATATTTATTTTACTTGAATTGATTTAACCGAATAGTAATTTGTTATAATTTTTATTTATCCCTATGGCCAATATACCTAATTTTTATTTTTGAGAATTACCATTTGTCGTAATTTTTATATTTCTGAATTACCATTTGTCATTTTTATTTTACCGAACTATAATTTGACATAATTTATATTTTTGCTAATTACAATTTGTCACAATTTTTATTTTTCCGAATTATCATTTGTCATAATTTCTATATTTCTGAATGCCATTTTAGGACAAATGAAATTTATGTTACGAGTACATGCAGTTTCGATGACATGGGAATTATGACAGATGGCGTTTCGTTTAAATGAATTTTAGATTATGTGCTTACTCGGAAGAATAAAAATTGTGCCAAATGGTAATTCGGAAATATAAAAATTATGACAAATGATATTCCGGAAGAATAAAAATCAAGACGAATGTTAGTACGGAAAAATAAAAATTATGTTAAACACTAATTCGATATTATAAAAATCATGTAAAATTATTATTTCGGTAAAATAAGAATTCATGTCAAAGGATAATTCAGAAATACAAAAATAATGACGAATAGTAATACGGAAAAATAGAAATTAGGTAAATTGGCCATTAAGATAAATGAAAATTATAGCAAATTGTTATTCGTTTAAACTATTTTAGGTAGAATAAATATTAGGGAAAATAGAATTTGGGGAATATTCATGCGCCTCGATACAATGACAGAAGAATACGGGTGATTCTATAGAATCACCCATTAAACGTTTTTTCATAATACTAATCGTGAATCATTAAGATAATTTTTCAATCGTCTCTTTAACTATTTATTTGTACATATTATACGGTGGGCGCAGAAAATCGAACGCAAATATTATGATGAGAATGTATTCCTTAAGGCCGATAGAGCGTTAAGTAAATAAATTTCCTTTTTCATTTGGAATCAAAAACAAATTTAGTAATTTGTACATGAAGAATATATAACACCGAGCGCCGAGCGCGACGACTGAATCGCGCACCCTAAGCGCGCTCAAACTTGCGAGCGAAGCGAGCTGCGCACGAAGCGCGCGACGAGAATGTGCCCGCGAGGTGGGCAGATTTTTTCATTAAAAATTCATCTTTTCGGGTAGAAATGTATTTTGTTTTTTGTAAAAAATGCTCTTTCTCAGTTTGAAATTACTTTATTGCTGGAAATTCAATTTTTAACGTTGAATATTCAACTCTCTTCTAGAAAATTCGTATTTTTTTTGAAAATTCATCTTTCTTGGCCAAAAATATTTTTCTTTGTTGAAAATTCATCGATTCAGGTTTGAAAGTCAACTGTTTTCTAAAATATAAATAATTTATAGAAGTAACATCTACTTGTCAAAAATAATAATTCTCTATAATTTTTTTAAATTTAGTGACAATTTTTTATGTATAGGCATTGGTTTATTGATGTATAGCTTTGAGTGCATAATTACAAGTGTAAGTTTTAACTTTTAGAACATTTTTCATCAATGAAAAAATTGTTACCAATAAGAAAAATATCATCTAATCAAGTGGAAACGTGATTTTTCCTGTTTTTAAATTTTAATAACAATTTATGATGTATCTGGATTTCTTTATTGCTGCATAGTTTTTGGAGGATGATAATAGTTGTAGGTACTAATCTTCAGAACCATTTTCATCTATTGAAAAAATAATTTCGTACTAAAATAATAAAAAACTTGCTATTATTCGTTATTTTGAGCTTTATTGTGAAAGCGCAAACATAAGATATATTTATTTTTATTTGAACTTTTTTGTGGGAGATCCGGATAACAAATACAATTTTCCAACCCCTCCGATCCTGAAAAAAATTAGAATATATTTAATATATTCTTTCTCTCCGCCCTAGTAATTATCAATAAAATCAATAATAGAAAAATATTGGAGAAATTTATTTAAAAAGCAGAGGAAGAACATTGAAACGATTTATTTCACAATTATACCACTCATAATCTCATGTGGAAGTACTGTACACAAAAATATCGATTGTGTACAAATAAACTTCACACAGCGAAAATCTGTGAATTTCATTGGTATCTTTGAAATCACTTCAAATTTCATTGAAATCCATAAATATTCTTTGGTGTCTTTTTAGATTCCTTGATACCTTTAAAAATATTTTAAAATCCATCAAAATCCTTGAAATCTGTTAAAATCTGTAGAAATCCATTGAAAATGAAATTAATTTAATGTATTCCCTAAAGAACTCTAGAAATCCTTAGAAATTTGTAAAATACCCTAGAATCTTTGAAATACTTGGAAGTTTCATAAAACCTTGAAATTTTCGTAACGTTTTGAAATGCCTGGAGATTCAATGAAATCCTTTGAATCTTGTGAAATTCCTTGAAATACCTTCAAATTCTTTGAAACCCTCGCTTTAAAATTACTAGGAATCCCTTGAAATTTCATTCTGTCAAATTTAGTTCTCTAGGAATCCCTTAAGATCTTTGGAAATCCTACAATAATTTGTCAAAATCCCTTAAAAATTTTCTAATCTCCTGAAATTGTTTCGAATCTTTAAAAATAACTTAAAATCTGTAAATTCTTTCAAAATTGGTTTAATTCCTTTATATCTCTTGAAGTTCTTGAAATCCCTTGAAATTTGTAAAATCCCCTGAAATATTTGATATACATGGAGATCCCACAGAACCTTTGAATCTATTCAATGTTTTTAAATGCTTGGAGATTCAATAAAATCTTTTAAATCTTGTGAAATTCCTCAAAATACCTTAAAATTGCTTGAAACTTTTGCTTTCATATCATTAGGAATCCTTTGAAATTGCATTCTATGAAATTTATTGCTCTAAAAATCTCTTAATATCTTTGGGAATCCTGCAATAATTCTATGAAATACCTTGAAATTTTTTTAATGTCTTGAAATTCATTCGAATACTTTTGAATAACTTAAAATCTTAAAAATCCTTCAAAATTAGTATAATTTCTTTATATCTCTTGAAATTGTTGAAATCCCTTGATCAAAAATTAAATCTATTCTTTAACGTTCTCTAGAAATTCGCTGAAATCTGTCATAGTCCCTCGACATCTTTAGAAATCGTAAAAATCCATTAAAATGAGTAAACTTCATTTGAAATCCCTTGAATATAACTTAAATTAAACTGATGCATTAAATTTTTCTCAAAAACCGTTCAAACCCCTATAAATCTTGAAAGTTCCTTTCAATACTTTAAAATTCCTTGAATCCTTTGGAATCGCTAAGAATCCCTTGAACTATTGAGCTCTAAAATTGAGTTCTCTAGAAATTCCTTGAACATTTTTAATGCTTAAAATCTTTAAAATCTTCGAAAATTTTGAAATTTCTTTATATCTCTTGAGATTCTTGAAATCCCTCGGAATAAAGTCCATTCTGTTTTCTAAAGTTCTCTAGAAATTCGTTAAATATCCTTAAAATTTCTTGAAATCTTTGAAAATCCTAATCTTGTAAAATTCCTTGAAATACTTTAATTTAACATCTCTTAAAGCTTTCAGGCGGAGAATCCCTTGAAGCTCAATTTAGTTTCATTCATTTTCCATAGTTCTCTATAAATCCCTTGAAATTTCTGAAATCTCTTGAAATTCTTTCGAAACTTTTGAAATCACAGGAAATATTTGGAAACCCTTAAAATCCTTCAAAATCCTTTGAAATATTTCGAATTCTCACGAAATCATTGGCAATATTTTTCACTCTCTTAAAAACCGCTGAAATCCTTTAAAATTAGTTGAATTGTTCGGAAATCCGCATGGATGTTGTACATGAAAATAACGAAAAATCGCACATTTCTCGTTATTTTATGAGAAAAGCAGTATTTCTAAGTTCAGAACTGATATCAAATGTTTCATACTTCAACTGGATTCGTAACTGTATCGTGTATACCCCGTCATAAAATTTCTTATCTTCCCACATTAAATTGAAAGTTGTAAAAAATGATAAAAACTTAAATTCTCGCTATTGTCGAACAACTATCGCACGTTTCTCGACTTCCTGTCCATTAAAAATTTAATAGGTGTGGCTGTATATAACGTGTGGAATAGTTGAATTTAAAAAAATATTAATAAAATCGAAACTATGATCATTTTCTACAACGTAAAGTTACAAAAATGTGAAAGAATCGGTTTCCTCCTAACAACAGTTTCAGTACATTTCCTACAATTCTGTGAATTGTATTTTCATATTTGATTGCACGGAAATTAAACAAAATATATTTTCGTTATTAGCATTCAAAAAAATATGTTTTCATATTTCAAATATACGTCTTTCAACAAGTGTCGGATATTTAAAGTTTGATAGTGATTATGAAAACATATTTTTGTGAATACTAACAACTACGATATATTTCAATTTAAATTGATGGAAAATTAGTTTTTTTGTCTTCTGGCCGCAGTATTACATTTTTTTTCTTTCCTTTTTTTCGAACATTTCATCTGGCCAAAACCTATAACATCAATATATTTATATATATAAAATATATTTTGTTTAATTTCGGTTCAGGAAAACGCCAGAATACAATTCACAGGATTGTAGTTAATGTACTAAAACTGCCATAATAGCGAGGAAACCGATTCATTAAAAATTTCCGCAATGTTTCGTTGCATTTAATGATAAATAATGATAATAAAAAACAGTTTCGATTTCTTAGATATTTTTATATATTTTGCTATTCTATATACATTTTCCGCGACATACAATAAGTCTTTAGTCGTTAGGAAAAATCGTGCTATAGCTGTTAGAAAACAGCGAAGAGTCAAGTTTTTATCATTTTTTACAACTCTAAATCAATTTCGGAAACAAAAAATTCTATGACGTGGTATACACTATGCAGTTATAACATTGCATTATACAACTCCTGCTACCAATTCCGGCGGTAGAAATATTGTTATTCCCATAAAATAATGAGAATTGTGCAATTTTTCATTATTTTCATGTATAACATTGATGCGGGTGAAGAAAGAAATTTGTTTTCAATGAAACTTTAGGAAAGTCGTTTTAAACCAAATCAAGAACTTTTCCACCCCCCTCCAATCAGAAAAAAATTTTGCTCTGCGCCCTAATTAAGGCGTTTATGCATTCTTGGACACAAAATGAACAGATTTAAGAACCTGAAATGGAGGGTTTGAAAATACGAAGAATACACCTCGGCCTAAAGAGAAAATTGTAATACGAAGGTGGAAAAATTTGTATTCTCGACCAGATTTTGAAACCCTGCTTGATGCATTTGGTATTCCCTAAAACCCAGCAAGGCGCGTTATTCGAATAAGCTAGCGCTAGACTTAACGTACCAGAACCGATTCTCCCCGTCGTGTTTCTGTAGCTATATATCATGGTGTTTTCTCTAGAAGTATCCTTGTCTCCCATCCACTTCCGTTAAATCTTTAAGAAGGTATTTTCGACTAGTCGATCCTCAGCACCAAAAGCAACGCATTAGAGGATTTCCTAAGCTAGCAGAAATTATAATAAAGCTCTTCATATTTAAAGAAGAGGTAAAATTTGAATGGCGGTTTGCAAGCCTCCAGATTTTGTTACCGGGATAGAACCTTTCAATATGCATATTAGGTTGGTCGAAAAAAGGATCTTTCGAAAAGTAAAAACGCTTTTCGATTTTTTACAAAATTTAGGTTGAATAATGAAGTTTGACCCCGAGAAGAACTCAATCAGATGATTCTAAGTGCTGCTTCAAAAATGTTTAACAAGAGTGTTTTCTCATTCTAGAATACTTGTTGACTGATGTAATAAAACGAGCTTTTTAGCCCTTTTTGAGAAAAATGGCTTGAAAAATATGCCTGCAGTTCATATAGATTGTAAGAAAAAATATTGCAACGTTTCACATAGGACACCAGTAATCTTGAGTCAAGAACGTTACCGGTAGGTTACGAGAACCGTTAAAAGATTTTTTCTCACAATCTATATGAATTCCATATGAGTTGTTTCAAAATTGAAACCCATTTTTCCCGAAACTGCCCAAGAAGCGCATCTTACTACTTTGGCAAATAAATCTCCTAGCAATAACTTTACATTTAAAAAATTACAAATTGAAACAAAAAAAAAACCGCGTCTGGGCCTCCCCTTGTAAGCTAAACAATGGAAACAAGTCGAAAAATGATCTTCTTATTTGAATAAATTTTCTTATTTGTAGCGACAAGTGAATGCAAAATTATTGAAACCATCATTTGGAACATTTATTAGGGTTCCAAGAAAAACATTGTGACAATTTTTGTTTTGAGTTTTTGACGTCTACAGTCAATTGAGAATTATAGCTTTTTTGTCATTCTTAAAGATTTTCATTCTGCATGAATGTTTTCAGTATAATGTTGCTAGAAAGCCATTTTTCTCGATTCCGGGTCTACTAAAAAAAATGATTGAAATGTCAAAATTTTGTAAACGCTACTAGAATTAGCCCAGAAAAACGTAATTTTTTCATATTTTCACTCAAAAATTGTAATTTTTCGGCTCTATACTGGTCGCAAAAAAAGTTGTGAATTTTTTTAGCTTTATTTACGTTCTGATATATGCTTAATAAATTCTCTGCAAGTTCCATTAAAATTAAACAAACTGTTTTCTAATTGTCGCCATTAAAGATTCGAAATAATGCTTTTCTTAACTTGGCAAGCTAACAAGCTTCTCGTATCTACAAATATGGGAAGTAAAAACTATTTCTCTGATTTATATTTGCAACCTTTCTTTAGATTTAATTATCGTAAAATGCATGACTATGATCATTTTCAAGGGAAATGATTGAAAGCCATAGTCAAATGATGTTTCTGCTGTATAAGCTATAATTTACTTAAATACTAAATATACACGAAAAATTATTGTAGTTCACACAGAAAAATTCTGAAAACAACAAAACTGAAATATATTGATGGAGTAATTTTTGTTGTTGAAACAGCCAACTGTATTTCCGAATCGTGGATTTTCATATCTTTGGATTAGCTATGTGGCAATGCAATGGCAATGTATGTTTCAAATGTACAGAGTTTAAACGTTACACGGAACGTTTTGGTTAGTAAGAAATACGAAGTAATGGTATAAGTTCGCATCCAGGCCTTGGGAAACTATACAAATTTCAAAATAAGTTCTGCTATGAAATTCATAATTTTTTATTTCAATGAGGCCTTCTCAAACTTTATAT
>JAUMHM010000048.1:6152172-6166662 GCA_032362435.1 Melikaiella ostensackeni
CAAATCTCTATTTCAAAGATTATGCCAATATCATTGGTTCGTCATTCACCTCGTCTATTGTCATATTTCTGCATTTTCCGATAATGAAATGTGGACAAAAGGTGCCGACATAAACATGGAAAATAGTTTTCACTTTCCACTTTTTTAGACGCAATAAGCTTGTGTGAAGAAGAAAAGCTTTCGGAATTAAGAAAAGCCATATTTTGAATTATGTAGGTGATAATTAGAAAAATCTTTCATTAATTGATATAAAACTTGCAGAAAACTTATTAATAATGTATTGAAACTTAAACAAGTTGTCAATAAAATTTACCAAATTGTTTGCGACTTCTAAGGACCGAAAGATTTTATTCTTCAAGTAAAAATATCCAAAATTTACAATTTCTTTGGGCTAATTTTTTCATGCTTACAATTCTTTGACTTTCTGATTCCTTTTTTAGTACAACAGAAATCGCAAAAAATGGTTCCCTAGTAATATTATAATTAAAAAAGCATGCTGAATGGAAATCTCTAACTATTAAAAAGAAGCTATAATCTCCAATTGCCTATAGACATCAAATCCTGAAATAACTTTTTCCTTACAATTTTTTTCATATAACTCTGATACATGTTCTTAAAGATGGTTTCAATAATTTTATATGCACTTTTTGCTGCGATCAAAAAAATATACTTAAGGGTTATTGCCAAGAAGGTAACCATTTTTGAGAACGAGATTCTCAAGAACAAGAAAATTCCCAATCCACCTAAAGTATAGGTATCATTTTTTAATCAAGAGAAACCCGAGAGAGAATTAAAATATAAAACTTTGAGATCAAGGGATGTATTTTTGATGGATATGAATTTTACACGTTGCTAAAGGTCGCGTGACAAGACATGCGACTCCGATAAAACAAAAAAATTCAAAAATCTTTTGAATGTATATGCAGAAACAGCACCTTAGCGCGTAAAATCAGCAGCCTAGTAGACAAGAGAGGGGATAAAGCGTTGCTACGGGCCGAGTTAATTGGACAAATAATTTTTAATACTGCCGTCATTCCGTTAATAATTATCGGATCGTGTAGGTTTTTGCATAGAAATACTCATGGGTTTTTAGCGCTCCCAATGAACTTAATTAAATTATTTATTTTTTATACTTTCGATTTTTAAATAACACCCGAACTTTTTATAACTCTGAGATGAAAATCTCAGTTATAAATTTAAAAACAGACCGAAATGAATAATATCAGTTGAGTTCTCATACATTTAATTATAACATATCCAAAATTCAGATCGATTGGTTTGTATTAACAGCAATTATGAGCATAAATAAACAAATACTTGGTCCGACGTCGTGTGTAAAAAAAGATGCTTTGCTATATACGTCGATTGAGAGCGACTGACAAGGGGAAGGCCTCTTCTGCGACATTGACTTTTTGATGAGACTATCATCAATCATTAGCACGTCAAAAATAATTAAACACATGTCCCGGTTTCTTTGTAAGTGGGCCCTTGTTTAAGAATTATGAGCATTTGAAAATCACAGTCGCCGCGGCTGCCAAAGGTCCACCGAGTCGCACGCGGTTTCTTTGACCAATCGCCGCCGGTGCACCGGTAAAGAGCCTGCCTAGCGACAACGCTGCCGCTGGTTCAAATCTTTTTGTCGACATTTTTTTTATATTCATTTTTTTATTTTTCGCACTGTAAATATGTCAAATAATCTTTTTTTTTTATTTCTTCCCAGCGATTAAATTTTTTTTAAAAAACAGTCAAATTATTGAGAAATAAATATCATGCATGAGAATCGACGACAAGGACAGCTGGCCCGACTCTTTCCCCTCTTCCATCAATCGTGACAATGGGTCCAAAACTGGATTCAGAAAAAGCAGAATAAATACGCACACTCATTTTTCCCGAATTAAAGCGCAGATGTCTCTTTTTACGCTATAAAATTTAACACGTTGCTTCTGATGTGTATAAGATATCTGCATGATATGTAATCCCCAATAATTCAACTATTTTTGAAAAAAAAATTTAATCGCCGAGGGAGCATCAAAAAATAATTATTTGACATCTTTACAATGCGAAAAATATTAAAAAAATATATATATAAAAAAAGTCGACAATAAGTTTTGAACCAGCAGCAGCGTTGTCTCTAGGCAGGCTCTTTACCCCTGCACCGGCGGCGCTTGGTGAAAGCAACCGCGTGCGACTCGGTGGACCTTTGGCAGCCGCGGCAACCCTGATTTTCAAACGCTCATAATCCTTAAACAAGGGCTCACTTACAAAGAAGCCGGGATACGTATCCAATTATTTCTGACGTGCCATCGATTGATGATAGTCTCATCAAAAAGTTAATGTCGCAGAAGAGGCCTTCCCTTGTCAGTCGGTCTCGATCGACGTACATTGCGAGGCATCTTTTTTTTTACACGCAGCGTCGGACCAAGCTTCTGTTTATTTATGCTCGTCATTGCTGTTAATACAAACCAATCGATATGAATTTTGGATATGTTATAATTGAATGTATAAGAACTTAACTGATATTGTTTATTTCGGTCTGATTTGAAATTTATAACTGAGATTTTCACTTCAAACTTATAAAAAGTTCGAGTGTAATCAAAAAATCGAAAATATAAAAAATAAGTCATTTAATTAGGTTCGTTGGAAGCGCTAAAGACTCATGAATATTTTAATGCAAAAAACCAACACGATCCGCTAATTATTAACGGAATGACGGCAGTTTTAAAATTATTTGTCCAATTAACTCGGCCCGTAGTAACGCGTTATCCCCTCTCTTGCCTACTGGGCTGGCTGAGTCCACGCGCTAAGGTCGTTGTGCAATCCGCACGCTCAATTTCGGGTATTAAAATAAGACTTGGAACAAAACAGTCTCGAGTGGTACAAAAATGAGACCACTGGTTGGATCTCATCGTCATTTGTTTCACATTCAAAATAGTAGAATGAAGTTGTCTTTATTGGAAAACAGGACACGCAAAAAATGGTACCGTAAAAAAGAGATTTCCAGTTTTTACTGTGTTCAGTGTTTCAGAAATCCTCTTATTTTATAGTATGATGAATTATTATGGAGCGTTATCCGACATTTAATGAAAAATATCACTTATAAATACTGAAAATTATTTACTGTTTTTTCAAATCAACGTTGATAAATCGATTTTTGGTCATGATTTAATCTTCGTGAGTATAAAATTAATAATTTTACGCCACATCATGAATAGACTGAATAATTATTTTCGTGTTCTATCCTAAAATAGCAATGCAGTGTGAACAGACAGAAATCTTGTAGGGCTGACTTCAAGTGATTTTTGAAATCCTTAAACTATTAAACTCTATTCTCGATTTTTGACTTTTTGAACTCAATATAAAAGATACCTGTAAATCTCAAGTACATAAAAGATCGTTTTAATATTATTTAGCAATTTTTCATTTTAAATTTCTAGTTTGGGACAGGTGCGTGACAAAGCATGTAGCAAACCTTTCTATTTATAATTTCTAAACAAAGGCATCTAAAATGTAGAATCTCTGCTAAATTCTGCTTTGATACAAGTATATTCCTGAGATATGTTTAGAACAAATTTATCATTCAAATGATAAGTGAAAAATGACTGGGAATTAAAGTGATCAACTTTTTGGTAATCGCCCTGAGAAAAGAGGACCATTTTTCGAGCTTTTTTCTGTTTTTAACTTAGATATTTTTGACGCAGCACGTAGAATTAACCGGTTGAGTTCTTCTAGGGGTCAAACTTCATTATTCGACCTAAATTTCGAAAAAATCAAAGAGCGTTTTCACTTTTCAAAGAAGCCTTTTTTCGAACCAACCTACTGCGTATTAGATAGAACCTTCCACAGTAAATTCCAGTTGATCAATTTAATCCCGAAATTGGATCAAAATGATATGCAACGCTCTTATACAGAATTTACATTTTTGATTAGATCAGCAAATTGCGCATCAGAATAATCTGATTCTCAAGATCAATTGCTTGTCATGAATTTTCATGAGTTTTCGAGTGTCACACTACGACCAAGTCATGATCGTTTCCATGCGTGATAAAACCTCAGCGTTCGAAGATTGTTCATATATTTTTTTTACGAAAAATCATCAAGTGTTGACGAAAACTTGAACTACGTAAATTTAAAGAAAAACTTTTTAAAGGTCAAAACAAGAATTTCCGAAGTTATAGATATTTACAGCCCAATATATGAAAATTGAAATTTGTCTCCCGCCCTAAAATTCAAAATTTTCTAAAACATTCCTTCTTGGTCCTAGGGAGTTGTAAATCTTCCAGAAGTTAGAAACCCTTTTAGAAAAAACTCCTAATTTACAGAGTGGAATATTCACTTTTCTGGTTATCGAAGATTCAAATGTTTTGTAGAAAATTCACCCTTTTTGCCTTTTTATTGGAAACTCGTCTTCTCGGTTTTAAAATTCATCTCTTTTTTTGGTACAAACTTAAACTTTTTTGGTTGAAAATGCAACTGTTAGGTTAGAAATCAATCTGTTTTGGTTGAGAATTCAACTATTCTGTTGAAAATTTGTCTTTTTGGTTGAAGATTCATCATTTTAGTTCAAAATTCATCTCTTTGATTGGAAATGGAACTACTTTGTTGAAGATTCGTTTTTCTTTTTATCGAAAATTAATTTTTATTTACTGAAAATTCAACTATTCTATTTTTGCTTGAAAAATTTTCTTTTTTCAGTTGAAGATTCATGTATTTTGTTGAAAATCCGTCTTTTTCTTGTTTTCTACTCAAATGGGAACTGAATTAATAGAACCCAATAAGAAAATCCAACTTTTTTTGTTGAAAGTTCATGTTTAATTATTTATTGGTTGAAAAGTCATATATTATATTTTTGGTTAAGAATTCATCCTTTGTGGTTGAACATTTTATTATTTGATTGAAAATTCACTTTCTTCAAAGAGTCATCCTTCTCGGTCAAAAATTCATCCGCATTAATTAAAGATTCAAATACTTTTTTGAAAGTTCGACTTTTTTGGTTGAATGAGGCTGTATTTTACTTGAGATTGCAATATTTGTTGATGGAATATCCAATACTAAATTCTTAGTTGAGAATTCACCTTTCTTTGTTTAAAATTGTTTTTATTTTTTTGAAAATTCAATTATTTGGTTTAAAATTCAACCATTTGGTTGGAAATTCATGTATTTTGTTGAAAATTCGTCTTTTTGATAGAAAATACTAATATGGCGTAATGCTATGTTCAAATTCACCTCTTTGCTCGAAAATTTGACTATTTTGTTGGAATTTTGTTGTACTTTTTTGTTGAAAATTAATTTTTCAACTGAGAATTTAACCACTTCAGTTGAAGGTTTATCATTTTAGTGCAAAATTCATTTCTCTGATTGAAAATTTAATGTTTTCCTGAAAATTCGTTTTTTTTTTGTTGAAAATTGATTTCTTGAACAAAAAATTGATTGTTCCTTTTTTTATTGAGCAAAAATTTTTTTTAGTTGAAAATTCATCTGCTTTGGTTGAGGCTTCGACTTTTCTTTCAATTCATATTTTTTGGCTAAATCTCTTTCTAATTTGAAATTACACGCAGAAAAAAATTCTGTTAATGTTACAGAGGTCCTACGTTAAAATAGTGACAGCATAGCTTTTCTGTAGAACTTACAGAATTTTCTGTAATCTTCACAGACTTTCTAGGTAGCTTTCAAATTGACAGATATTTTCTGTAAATCTTACAAAAATTTTCAGTAAATCATACGGAAAATTCTGCGAATCTCACCGGATTTTCTGTAAACATTACAGAAAAATGTATGCTGTTACTGCTCTGTGCGTCTCCCGGTGAAAAATCTTTTTTGGTTGAAAATTCAACTACTTGCTTGAAAGCTGAAGTACTTTGCTGAAAATTAATTTTTGTTCGGATTGAAGATTCACCTCCTTGATTGGAAATTTAACTATTCTGTTGAAAAATCCTTTTTTTTGGAAATGTATCTGTATTGACGGAAAAATCTTTCTTGGTTGAAAAATCAATTATTTTATTGAAGATTCGTCTTTTGGTTTGAAAATTCGTCTCTTTCCATAGAGTTATTCCCCGTTTTTGGTGCAAGATGCAACTGTTTCGTTAAAGATTAATCTGTTTTCGTTGAGAATTCAATTATCTTGTTGAAAATTTGTCTTTTTGACTTGAAAATTCAACAGTTTAGTTGATTTTTTTTCTTTATTGACTGAAAAATCTTTCTTGGTTGGAAATTCAATTATTTTGTTAAAAAATAATTTTTTGTTGTTGATTATTCATTATTTTAGTTGAAAATTTATGTCAGTAATTAAACACTCAACTATTTTGTTGAAAATTCTTTTTTTTTTGTAGATAATTAATTTTTTCAACTGAAGATTTAATTGTTTCATGTTTTGTTGGAAATTGATCTTTCTTAGTTGAAAATTCAATTATTTTGTTGAAAATTCATATTTTTTGTTGAAAATTCTTCTTTATTAGTTGAAAATTCAACTATTTGGTTAAAATTTCACGTAAAAATTAATCTTGGATCCGAAAAAGTGGATTAAATTGATCTTAAGTAGGTAATCAAAATGATATGCAACTGTTGAATATTCCAAGGTTTACCGTGCGTCAGTTGGACACGTCAAGATACCTTCAGATATCTTCCTTTTACTCCTTTTGATTCAAAGACAGAAAACTTTTTTTCGATCGATGCCATTAAACCCGAAAGTTTTCTGACGCAGCTGCCCGATCGTCTTTTGTCCCTTGGAGCCCCAGACACAGGTATTTGAACTCCGCCTCTCGGGTCAACGCAACACGAACCCAGGGTCATCGCCTCATCGTCATGAATTCGAATCTTCGCATTGGCCTTTGCTCTCCACTAGTAAAAACGCTTCGTCTGCAGCGGGTGTTTTCAGCACTTGATCAGACAAGCATGATTATTTGAGTCCACCTCAACCCTCCACCCCAAGACCCCCACCCCCTCAAAAGAGGGGTGGTGAAATAAACGAACACGTCACGTTGCCGCGGGTTCGCGAGTGCAGGTTTGGAGGTGGAGAAGCTATGGGGATTGGGGGTGGTTGGGGTTTGGGGGTTGAGGGATGTGGGGGTGGAGGGGTGCTTCTGGAGCAGACGAATCGATGCTCGTCGCTCGCTCTAGCGCTGCAACGAGTTCAATGTCTCGCCCGGGCCGGGCTGGGGCTGAGAGTTGGCCATGGCCGTGGCCGTGGCTGACGGTCGCGTTCGGCCGCCAACCCCAGCTACCGGCTTTTCACCCCGCGCATGTAAAGCTCGTTCTCCACGTCGCTGAACCAACAACGGTGCAATCACAACAGAGAGATAATTGGTTATCATCAAACGTGCAGACGTTTTCGGATCCGAATTTTCCTCTGGAAACTGAAAAATGCACTGGGAAAATGTTTTTGTCACATCAGCGAAAGTTTTCGGGGCCCATTCTGCTGTTTTAGCTGTAGGAATGCTTTTCTGGTAGATTGGTGTACAACATTATATGAGCTACAAGTCGTCGATTTAATTTCAGCAAGAGCACAACTATTTAATGATTTTTTAAGTCTCCCATCAAGGGGTCATTTTATTCCTCCATCAGCTTTGGATTAGCTTGATGAAAAAAGTTCTACTATGAAAAACCGATTTTTCAAATATTATAAATGACCATAACTTCCTTACTCTTCAATAAAATGCATTAATATTCAAGGTCAATCGATTTGCCTAGAATCAAGAAATCTTTTCTGTTCTTGCATCAACTTTTAATAACAATGTTGATTGGAAAAGTTTCACTATGAAAAACCGATTTTTCAAATATTACAAATGATCATAACTTCCTTACTCTTCAATAAAATGCATTAATGTTCAAGGTCAATCGATTTGTCTAAAATCAAGAAATCTTTTCTGTTCTGGCATCAACTTTTAATAACAATGTTGATTGGAAAAGTTTCACTATGAAAAACCGATTTTTCAAATATTATAAATTACCATAACTACCTTACTCGTCAACAAAATGAGCCACTCTCTGCAAGGACAACTTAGGCCGGTAATAGTTGAAATGGAGAAAACGGCAAAAGAAAAGTAAACTTAGTACTTTAAGCTGATATGAATAAATGTGGTGGGTTTTTTCATCATTTTTTATTGAATAATATCATCTCTCGATAAAACAGGAAAGAATAATTAAAGGTTAATACTTCTCACAGGTTTCATAAACAATTACATGAAGAAAGTTACAAGTTGTTTTTACGAAGAACATTTATTAGAGACTATTACTATTTAATTTTCCCAAGAAAATTAAATATTTTGCATGTAAGTGATACAGAAAAATAATAAATACCCCAATTATAATTTCATCATTATTAACCAGGGCCTTTAAAAGGTTTATTGTGGACCTAGGCTTCAATGAAGACCCCAATTAAATCAGAGGTAACATTACTCCATGGTTGGTCAGTATTAGATTCAGTAAATATAAAAATTATATTTAAGGTTATATTTAATTGTCATAAGCAGCTCATGTAAAGAAATACTATAGTCTATCAGTTTTTTGCCTGCCCTTTAGCCTTAATAGATTGAAAATTTTCTCATAACTTTATATATCGTTCATAAAATTTAAATTTATAAAAATTTTGTGTTACTAAATACCATTCTTATAATACAGCAGAACGGCTCAAATGCATTAATCTTATAGGTCAATCGTTTCACCTAGCATCAATGAATCTTTTCTATACTTGCATAAAGTTTCAATTACGTGAATGAAAAACGTTTTACTGTAAACAGACAGATTTCTCGAATATTATAAATGACCATAACTTCCTCACTCTTCAATAAAATCTATAAATATTATAGGTCAATCGATTCGTCTACAATGAAGAAATCTGTTCTATTCTTGCATCGACTTTTAATTATGTTCATGAAAAAAGTTTCGCTATGAAAAACGGATATTTCAGATATTATAAATGACCATAACTTCCTTACCCTTTAACAAAATGTATTAATATTAAAGGTCAATTGATTCGCCTCAAATTAAGGAGTCTTTCATATCCTCACACCTGCTTTGAATTATGTTAATGAAAAAAAGTTTTACTACAAAAAACCACTTTTCAAAATATTATAAAGTACTTAGAAAATGTAAAACTCTCGAGGGTTGCTTAGAATGACGTGCCAGACATTTATCAATTGAGAAATGTTTAATTAAACCATTGGAAAAATATTTCAAATTGTTACGACTATAAAGCTTCCTCTATGAGGAAGAAAAAGGTTCTGAAAAATTTGCATACTTGGTCATTTAAATGAAGTATTGATTCGTTGTCCCACTGGAAAATTGAGTCTTGGTTTCAATTGAAGAATCTGGATCAATATACAAGCATGTTTCATTATTTGCACGTTATATAGAAATTTCGTTAAAATTGTTACAAAAATATTACAGACAAATATAAGGATTTCACCAAAAACATCTATGATGCAAAAAATTCCGAGTAAAAAATATCAGTAAAATTAACGTATTTTGTGAAATAAAAATTTCTCATGCTATTCTGAAAGATATCTCAATTTTAAAATGTATTGAATAGATACATTTTGAAATTTTGCTATCTTTCAAAATTACTTGGCAAACTTTGATTTCACGAAATATGTATGTTGATTGTACTGATAATTTTTTACTAGGCGAAATTTTTTTGCATTGTACATGTTTATGGCGAGATTTCACGTTATTTTAAATAAAAATTTTAGTGAAATCAAATACTTGTTCCAAAGTAATAAGAATATTTAATACTCTACATAATAAAATACATATAATTGGTACTGATATGAATAATATAATTTGAAATATAATTATCAGTTCAATTATATATTATTGCATGGCCAATTACAAGAAAGCTTGACCTTATTATTATTCGCCGCATAATGAGCATACAGCCTCAATGTGGAGTCTGATAACACGTTTTAACGCAGTTAAGCATTAATTAATTAACTTAACTATTTAATAACAAGCATACTGACAATTACAGGTTGATTGAACTGCTAAATAATGAAATTTTGGGCATGAAAAGTGAAATATCTCAAGGAATTATTAATGAATAAAAATTTCCTAAAAAATTCTGTGTTCAGTTTCTGAAAAATGGACAATGTGTACGCGCAGAAGTTACGTCTTCGCGATTTTTAATCAATTCTAAAAGGTTTCATGCAAATCAGTGAAGAATAAGCTGAGATATCCAATACATGTACAATAACTACCGTTCGTTCGAGAAAAGCTTTTCTCGTTTTTTTTATTTGGCGGTGTTTCACTACCGCGAATCATGATTTGTGTCTTACCTAAGACGACTTTTTCCACTGCTAAAGTGCCAAGAACTGACGCACAGGCAGAACTGCGTTCAAAAATGACTAGAGGCTGTGACTTTTGTCTGATTCAATTCCAGTTAGAGTACAATTATTTAATGGTTTTTTAAGTTTTCAATCAAGTACTCTTTCTATTTTTGCATCAATTTTGAATTATGTTAATGATAAACGTTTTGCTCTAAAGAAACAGATACATGACAATAGCTACCTCACTCTTCAATAAAATGAATTAACACCATGAGTCAATCGAATCATCTCAAATCAAGGAATCTTTTCTATTCTTGCATCAACTCTCAATCATGTTGATGCAAAATGTTTTACTATGGAAAACCGATTTCTCAAATATTCCTAATGACCATAACTTCCTTACTCTTCAATAAATGTATTAGTATTAAAGGTCAATCGATTCGTCTTGTTCTAGGGAGTTTTTTGTATTCTTGCACTCACTTTGACTTATGTTCATGAAAGAATTTTTACTGTGAGAAAAACCATTTTTAAAATATTATAAAGTGCCTTACAAATGTAGAATTTAATATTTTGCGAAGTTCTTGTGTCAGTTGTAAGATAGTAGTGGAAATAAGCCCTCCAAAATTCATCGATTGATCTACAATCGTCTTTAAGAAAACAAAAGGTTGTGAAAAATTTCCATACTTAGGGCAATTAAATCAAGTATTGATTTATTGTACCATTGACAAATTGAAACTTTGTTTCCAATTGAAAAATTGAGATCAGTAAAGAAGCACGAATTATTATTCGTAGGTCATATAAAAATGTTGTTAAAATTCTCATAAAAATATCACAGACGAATATTAAGATAAAGTCTTGACGAACATAACTTTTCCACTGCCAAAGCACCAACCGCACAGACAGAATTGCCGTTCAAAAATGTCTAGATCCTACAATTTTTGTTCACTTTGGATTTTTTTTCAAAGTAAAAGCTCTGTGAATTTGGAAGGAAATGGCGTTCAATGGTTTTAAAATCTTTTTTTTTCATTATGTCTCATACTTTCACTCAAAAAATGGAAAAAATTACATTTTTCAGAAAATAATATTTTACTTTTCACCAACGGCTTAGCTGTGATGAAAATCATCCTAGATTAACATAGGGGAATTTTTAAAGACGCATAACTTGTTTGTTGACTCATCTAACTGTTATGAACAAATTAAGTAAACAAATGACTAAATAGCGTAATTTTTCATTGAAAAATATTTTTGTGCGCTTAACTGATTTAAATTATCGTGAGATTGACTGTTTCAAGTAAAAAAAATTGTAGCCATGAAACTTTACAAAAAATTAACAGTAATCATTGTTGTAAACAAATTTGTAGTAAAAATATTCGAATTTGTCGTTTGTTAAGTTTTTGATTTCCTTCAATCCAATGAATTGCTAAACATACGCTTAAAAATATGTTCAAATTCATTTGTTAAAATATAACAATTACGATTATTTAAAAAAATTAAAATGGATAAGTGAAAAATTTCTTAATTTTCGCGTAGAGAAACTAATTTTGTACACAAACTATTATTCATCGATAACAAGGAACAGTTTATACACATTTTTTCTACGCCAAACTGTCAAAATTTTGCGTTGATTTATTCAACTTGTTCATAAAAGTTATAATTATCATATTTTAACAAATATAGTTTAACATATATTTTTTTTACAGAATATCCTCAGAAAGACAGGCGACTAACAGAAATTCAAATCACTCTCACTATAATTTGAAGCAGTTTTAGTGAAAGAAAGAATCTTCCTCTGTAAATAACAGTATTTAGTAATTTGTTTACCTTATATAATTATAACAATCAAATGCATCAACAAACAAATTATTTGTTGAAATTGTTCAAAAACTGTAGACTGCGAATATTTTCGAACAAAAAAAGCGCGCTTCGTCGTACTGTGTGCCGTACAGAATTAATCCTTAAGTAGAAATCAAATGAATCAGTTGGACAATTTCGTTCTATCATATTCGAGTAACCATAACTTTTAACAGCTTTTTTCACATAAGGCTAATGGTTCCTTCAGTTATACAAGAAGTGACAAACTATTTCAATTTGACCTGTGAATTAGAATTATTTATTTGAAAGAAAATGAAGCTTCTCCTTCTTAAAATTCATGTTTCGCAGTTCATGAATGTATACATAAAACATCTGAAAATTTGCCGAACTTTTTCTTTCCAGAAGCCCAATTCGAAGCCGAGAGCACTTTATAACTGCAAAGCATAAAATACGTTCGGCGAGGAAGTTTTATCGCGAGTTTTGCGTACCTACAACTAAGTGACTGTTACAACCTTTTTTTTGCTGCTTGCGATAAAAACAGGTTGAGACGAAAAAAGCTCGATTCTGTCTTACATTCGTGTGAGTACGTTGATTTTGATGTAACGACTCGGTTCTGTAAGGGACGCACTTTAGTACCACTTTTCAGTTTACTCGTCGATTCTTATTCAGCAGCTTTTACGTCAAATCTCTCGACGCACAAAGAATTATCTTTCCGAATCATTAATCTTTTTCTTTTCGAAATGAAATGCCTCTAAAAGTTGGACTTTCCACAGGTTCACTTGAAAAATACCCGCCCAAGACATTTTCTTATGGAGAAATGAAAGTGCTACTGCTCCTTCAGGGGTAGGTAATTATCGTCCGTCAGACTTTAAAGAGGAAATTAAATCTTCCTTTTATACGACCCGTATCAAGTTCTCGTAGCATACTTATAACCCTCGGTACAAACGCTAATGAAAATAATAATAAAGACTTTCAAAGGTTCATTATTTACCTGAATTTAGAATAATCGAAATGACAACAAAAATTAACGATAAGTATTTATTTTATTTATACTATAATATTTTCGATAAAAGATAAATTTCCCAAAAGGTTTAAAAGGTATTAAAAGATTCCTGCATTCGGAAAATATTCTGCTCGTAAAAAAGGTGTCACATTCTCTCTTAATTAGAGACACATGCTTCTTCTGTAAAGCAAAACATGAAGTTCAGTAATTTGTGACAAGCTTTGTTTGGGAAACTTATGAGAATTTTTGAAAATGGATGCAAATGTTAGAGACTGCCAGAAACTTGTGGCGATTTTATTAAAACTTTGAGAAAATTTCGGAACTTTGAGAAACTTTCGGAGCGTAATGGAAATTTATGAAAGATCTAAGCTTGTCAAGTCTTATTCAGGCTTGAGAATTCTCATCACACTTATGAAGGAATGAATGGTATAGTATTTTCTTATCTTGAAGACCAAACTGCAAGAGGCTGGTGCCTTCCTCAGTATACGACACAAACCGATCATAACTTATTCGTTTCTAGTTTTGTTTTCATATTTTCCTTTGAATGAGCGAAGTTTGGTGGGACTAACGTCATGAATGGACACATCACCTAATGACGATTTAGCTGCTTAGTTTGGACATGATTTTATACTTATGAAAACATTTCACGCATCAGTTGGTAGTTGGGTATATACTTTAAATAATAAAAAATCTGCTAGTGTTCGGAAGAACATTGAAGAAAAATGCCTCTATTCGTTACGCTGAAATTGAAACCAATGCAACTAGAATAAACTCCAAATTTTATTGTATGATACTGATATGGTTCATATGGTAAAATTATTTAATGCTAACGATGCATGCAGCTTATTCTATGTTTCTATTATACTGTGTATTAATAAATCAACTCCTACATTTGAAGGTAATAATATGGCAACTATTTTAACGAACTGTATATCCAGACACCGAAGTCACCATCAGTTTACATATGCCTTTAGGCAAATTCATTACGACTACCGAGTAGTTTATAAACTATCGATAACAACTATTATTCCTGGCTATACATAGAGTAATGATCCATAATTCATATAATTTAGCGATGTATGCATGTACACTTTATAGCCCGATTATTGGTCAACTGACTGTTGGGCTTATGTTTTCTTGAATGGATAGATAAATAAATAAACAGACAACAAAAATAAGGATGTAACCTCGGATAGGATTGACACTTCTGTTGACGAGAGGCATGATCTCTGAAAAGTTTCAGGCGATGAATGGAGACTGGATGTTTGGAATGCCAGAGGTGTAAATGACCTTGAGGAAAGGGAACTGCAGGATACAATGCTCGTAAGATAGCTAGATATTTTATGTACGAGGGGCAAGTAAAAAGTAAGGTTCCCACATTTTTTTCAGGTGTAAGACATTTTTTATTGAAATTGCAAA
>JAUMHM010000048.1:6166762-6190996 GCA_032362435.1 Melikaiella ostensackeni
GAATATTTGTTTTTCGGCTAAGTGAATATAAATATGTGCTGAGAACAGTGAAGTTCCAAAGGATTGGAGAAAGGAGATTATCGTTCCACTTTACAAAAGAAAGGATGATAAGGGTGAATATACTAATTATAGAGCGATTCCCGAGTAAAAATCGTAAGTATGAAAAATTGGAATGGTATACCTGAAGAATAGCTACAGTATTGCTAAATTATGGATGAACTATAGCTGAAATATAGCTGACGTATAGGATGTACATCATCTATACTTAAGTGCATCTAAAGTATAGGCCATACTTTATTTGCACCTAAGTTTGGCTCAAATATTAGACATAGTGTGACATTAATTTGTTTGTTAAGATGTCCTAGCAACGAGATGAAATAAAATGAATCCTGAATGAAAGATCGGCAAAAAATTTAAAAAGTTCGCAATTTAAGTGATTTCGTGAGGAAAATGTGCATCGAATGTTGTTCGCGAGTGTAAATGAAAAGCGAGTTAATATAATTCTTAAGTTTCAACAAAATTTGTGCCATTTTTACCTCATGAAATCTAATTCAATGTTTGAATTCAACATCTTGGTTTTTCAGCTTGATGGATATTAGACAATAATAGACAGTGCAAGAAGTTATACGTACAAAAAACTTATATTCTTTTTATTTCAAATGAGTGTATACCAGTAAAAGATCCAGTAATTTTTGCTTTCTAACCATAACATCATTATCCAGCAAAATTTTATCAGTTGATTATTTAGTTCAAAAACAAATAATTCATGTAACTATTAATAAACGATAATAATAAATTAAACATTTCAATAAATCTCTTCACGTTTCACTTACTTCAGAAGTTGCAAACAATTTGTTTTCATGTAATGTGAAGCATGATTCTGGATCTCTAATTTTATGCATTTCAGATCTCCCATGCATCTCCTATCATCAAGAGTACATCGCTATACATAGGAGAGGCGTATACCTCTCTTATACTTTAGGCATACTTTACGTATACTTCTGAAATACTTCAGCTATACTTCAACTATACTTTAGATATATTTCAGCTATACTTCTCAGATGTACTTGAGCAATATTTTTACTATACTTCAATCATACATCGTTATTCTTTAGCTATATTTGAGCTATGCACTCACTATATTTTTTTCAAATATACGCGAAGTATGGGATAGTCTAATTTGCCATGCTTTTACTATACTTTCTGCGAGATCACTCCCATAGGATTCGCCAGGTGTTTCCCTAGATCAATCCCATACAAAAATTTTTTCACCTGGGTTAGCCTACTAAGTACCGTGGGCAGGATACTGACCAAAATACTCATTGGTGAGGTCATGAGAATAACTAAAGAAAGGATCTGGGAAGTCCAATGTGGATTCATGCCAGGAAGATCATGTGCCGATCAGATATTTAGCTTGAGACAGATCAGAGAATAATGTTTGAGAGTACACAATGAAGTTTTCTGTGCATTTGTTGATCTGGAATAAGTTTTCGGTAAGGTGAATAAAACTAAACTTTGGAAGTCCTGAAAAAGTGTGAAGTGAATGGTTGGCTCCTAAAAGCAATAAAACAATATTTAATGGCAATCAAGCGAGTGTAAGGGTGAATAGACAACTGTGCGATTGGATTAACATTAAGCAGGATATTAGACAAGGCTACGTTATGTCCTCCTGAATTTTCAATATATACGTGGATAAATATTTAGAAATGGCTCTCGTAGACGAAGAAGGTGTTGATCTCGGAACAGTGAAAGTGCGTGGACTGGCTTTTGCAAATGATAAGATTGTTACGGCAGAATCAGTCGATGTTATGTAGAGAATGATGAGCAGACTGGATACCAGCATGAAGAGTATGGCTCTTAGGATTAGTTAGAATAAAACCAAATTTATTTTCTTCAACAGAGTGGGTGAGAAAACAGTATACAACATTGGCTCAAACGAAGAGATAATAGAATAATCTGATGATTTCGTATATCTTGGAAGCTTATTTACTGCACACGTGAGGATGAGTGCAAAGATATCCAGGCGTATGCACGAGTGTGGAAAGATATATTATTGGCAACATGGAGAAAAATCGAAAGTCAGCTTCACTATCTGGAGTGTGAAACTTACTATATCGAAGGCTAAACTATAGGATAGCCCTATAGATATTATAACTTAATTTCCGCGGAATATCCCAAATGGGTGTTCAGCTTGACTATGCCAAAGTATTAGCTTGACGATCATGGATGGTAAACCTGACGATCCTCGAGTGTGAACCAGAGTACCCTGGTGTGTTAGCTTCATTATCTCGGATTGTTCACTTAATTATACTAGAGGATCAACTTTAGTATTTGTTGTCCTTCTCCTACCTACATATTTATTCGTTAAAGTATGGCAGATGAGAGACTGGGATTTGAATAATTGAATAAAACCTGTAAAACATGAAAGTTGGTATAACATTTATCGAATCTTGAAGCTTTTTTTATTTATTTTTGAAGTGTTAGATGCACGAGACATGAACCGAACGAGTACAGCAGCGGTAATGGCAAACTCCGAACTACACCATACACCTAATTTTGTACCTACTACAACATAATCACAAGAAACTTCAAACATCGTGTCAAATTCTTAATATCTTTAACTTATCATGCACTTTACTTAGTCCGTCACTGATGATAAAACACCGGGTTCACGCAAGAAAAAAATCTGAAAAAAAAATATTATGAATAAGAAGGGAAAGCACTCTTGTTCGAAGCCTGAATGTCTGACATATTTCAACACTTAACCTTTAGAAATTACAATTTAATGTTTTTTTTCTAAATCTAATAATTGAGACCACTTCAAGGAGAAATGATCAGACAAAGTCAGACAATGTCTGACCTAAACTCTCCTCATCCCCTGTTACCTCAGTGTTTCAGTAACATATTGTAATAAAAATTCACCTTGTTTACTATATTACTTCATCGAATTAATATACATAAAAGCAGTCCAAAGGCAAGTTAAGGCAAGTTGAAATCTGATTCAGGTCAATTACATAAGTACATATCACGTTCGAAATTTTTTTTTATAACTTATTACTCAACTGCAGAAACTTTTGTTTTTCCTAGAAATATTAGATAATTATGAAATTCAATATGAGAAAGTATTTCAAGAACCACATACAATCAAATCATAAAAATCAAATAATCTCCTCGATTTTGCGTACTACGCGAAGAAGAATCTTAAGTATCTACTTAAAGAATATTGGTACTTTTTATGGTTCTATTTCCTATTCTTAGAACGAAATATTTGAATTATATCTTATCATTGAAATCACATCGGACTTTTTGTTCGCAAATGCCGAATTCGAGAAGCCTGTCACGTTTGGAGTTAAAAATGGAGAGATCGTGGCGCGGAAATTTATGGCGATTTACAGGATTCTTGAGGTCAAAGGTTAGAGTCCGAAAGGGATTCGTTGCTCGTAAGCCATTGCCCTTGCCTGAAGGTAATCCAAATGTGCCTTGAGAGGGTGAGAGGGTTCGTGAGGAACAAAGGAAATAAATGTCTGCGATGCAACTCGGCATATATTAACGTCGCCATCTTGAAACAAAGGAACCGTCGTTTCTCTCGCCTTCATTGCTAGGATCCAGACAAGATTACATTAGCTTTACTTACTTTGTAAGATATAGGAAGGACTTTTGTTTGGCGTAGGACTCAAAATAACGTTATGAAATTGCCTCGAGTTAAGTAACTCGACGCCCGGCGATAAAAATAATAAAAATGAGCTCGAGAAAATAAAAAAGTCAACTTTTTATAAATCCCCTGAGAACAGACAAGTACTGTCGACAAATATGATCCCTCATAACAATTGTAGAGGGTAATTGAAGTATTTTTTTATTTCGATTATTTTGAGCACTAACATAATATGCGCACGCTATGGTGCGCACAAATTATTTAATTAAATTATTTTTAATACAAAACTTGCTTCTTTCTTAAATTTCCAACGGTTGAATTTTCATTCAAGGAAATTGAAAATTGAGTTTTTAGCACTTAGGTGATTTTACAGAACACGATTAGAGGATAATTAGCATTGAATTAGATAGTAGAAAACTATTGAAGGACTTAATAGAAAAATTAATCTAGAAAATTCATTTTATTGTCTTGAAACGTCCACCATTTGGTTGAAAATTAACTTTTTTGTTGAGAATTTATATTTCTTAGTTAAAAATTGAACTGTTTTGAAGGAATTTCGCCTTCTTGGCTTGAAAACTCAACAATTTGGTATAAAATTAATCTTCTTGGCTGAAAATTCAAATACTCGTATTTGGTTGAAAATATGTGTTTTGGTGAAAATTCGTATTTTTTGCTGAAAAATTAATCTTTTCAGTTGAAAATGAAACTGTTTAGGTGAAAATTAATCTGTTTTAGTTGAAGATTCAACTATTTTCTTGAACGATTCATTTTCATTGGTTGAATTCAACTGTTTTTGATTTAAAATAAAATCAGCTCTAATTGAAATATCAACTGTTACATTTGACGTTGAGAACTTATGTTTTTTGGTTAAATTAGATTTCTTTTGGTCGAAAATTAATTCTTTTAACAATAAATTTATCTTTTTTAGTTCGAAATTTCAACCATTTTGTTCGAGATTTATATATTTTGTGAGAAATTCGTCTTTCTTAGGAGAAAGATGATTTCCTTTCTTGAAAATTCATCTTTTTGGTTGAAAATTGAACAATTTTATTGAAACTTCATCCATTTTTGTTAAAAATTCGTCTTCTTTGACTCCAAAATTAATTTTTTGAGTTCAAAATTCGGCTATTTGTTTAAGAATTTATATATCATCTTAAAAATCCGTTTTTTTGGTCAAAAATGCAAATGTTACGTTGAAAATTGTTTGGTTCTAGTAGAGGATTCAACTATTTATTCGAAAATTTGTTTTCTGTTCTTGAACTCAACGGTTTCAGAATTAAAACAGAAATCTCTTTTGGTTGAAATATCAACTATTATATATTTCGTTGAAAATTCCTTTTTTTTCATTGGAAATTGAACTGTTTTGTACGAAATCGAACAATTTGATTGAATTTTTTCTTCTTTCTTGACTCAAATTTCTTCTTTGGTTAAAAATTCCACTCTTTGGTTAAAAAATAACAATGTTGTTGAAAATTCGTCTTTCTTGGTATAAAATTGATCCTCTTGGCTGAAAATTTTATTGTTTGTTTGAAAATTTGTGTTTTGTTGAAAATTTGTAATTTTTCGTAGAAAATTAATCTTTTTAGTTGAAAATGCAACTGTTTAGTTGAGAATTAATCTGTTTCAGCTGTAGATTCAACTATTTGTTAAACAATTGATCTTCTTTGGTTGAATTTCACTGTTTTTCATTTAAAATTAAAATCAGCTTTGGTTGAAATATCAACTGTTACATTTTACGTAGAGAATTTATCTGTTTTTGTTGATAATTCAATTAAATGATTAAAAGTTGAACTACTTTGTTGAAAATTCTTTTTTTTTTGGTTGAATATTGATCTATTTTGGTTCAAAATTTTACTATTCCATTGAAAGTTACTTTTTTTTGTTGATAATTAATTCTTTTAACCATAAGTTTATCTTTTTTAGTTTGAAACTCAACAATTCTGATCAAAATTCATGTATTTTATTAAAAATTCATGTATTTTGTTAAAAATTCGTCTTTTTTAGTAGAAAGTTAATTTCCTTGTTTGAAAATTTATCTTTTTGGTTTGAAAGTCAACAATTTTGTTACTTGGTACTTTGTAACTTGAAAATTCATTTTCTGTTCTTGAACTCAACGGTTTTAAAACAAAAGCAGAAGTCTTTTTTGGTTAAAATATCAACTATTATATATTTTGTTGAAAATTCATCTTTTTTATTGAAAATTTAACTGTTTTGTACAAAAGTAAACAATTTGATTGAATTTTTTCTTCTTTCTTGACTCAAATTTCTTTTTCGGTTAAAAATTCAACTCTTTGGTTAAAAACTAACAATGTTATTAAAAATTCGTCTTTCTTGGTATAAAAGTAATCCTCTTGGCTGAAAGATTTAATATTTGGTTGAAAATATATGTGTTTTGTTGGAAATTCATACTTTTTGGTAGAAAATTAATCCTCTTAGTTGAAAATGCAACTGTTTAGTCGACATTTAATCTGTTTCAGCCGTAGTTTCAACTACTTGTTAAACAATTCATTTTTTTTGGTTGAATTCAACTGTTTTTCATTTCAAATTAAAATCAGCTTTGGTTGAAATATCAACTTTTACATTTTACGGAGAGAATTAATTTTTATGGTTGGAAATTCAATTAAATGGTTGAAAGTTGAACTACTTTGTTGAAAATTATTTTTTTTTGGTTGAAGATTATCTATTTTGGTTCAAAATTTTACTATTTCATTGAAAGTTAGTTTTCTTTTTGTTGAAAATTAATTCTTTCAACAATAAGTTTATCTTTTTTAGTTTGAAACTCAACTATTTTGTTCAAAATTCATGTGTTTTGTTGAAAATTCATCCTTTTGGTTGGGAAGTCAACAGTTTTTAGGAAACTTCATCCATTTTTGTTATGTATTTGTCTTTTTTTGCTTCAAAATTAATTTTTTTAGTTCAAGATTCAACTTTTCGGTCAAAAATGCAAATGTTTGGTTGAAAATTCTTGGGTTTTAGTAGAGGATTCAACTACTGACTTGACAATTCGTCTTCTGATCTGGAACTTAAAGATTTAAGAGAAAAAAACAGAAATCTTTTTTGGTTGAAATATCAACTATTATATATTTCGTTGAAAATTCATCTTTTTCGATTGGAAATTTAATTGTTTTGTACAAAATTTAACAATTTGATTGAATTTTTTCTTCTTTCTGGACTCAAATTTCTTTTTTGGTTGAAAATTCCACTTTTTGGTTAAAAACTAACAATGACAATTGAAATTTGAATTGAAAATTCGTCTTTCTTGGTATAAAATTGATCCTCTTGGCTGAAAAATTTAATATTTGGTTGAAAATGAATGTGTTATGTTGAAAATTCATACTTCTTGGTAGAAAATTAATCTTTTCAGTTGTAAATGCAACTGTTTAGTTGAAATTTAATCTGTTTCAGCTGTAGATTCAACTACTTGTTAAACAATTCATCTTTTTTGGTTGAATTCAACTGTTTTTCATTCCAAATTAAAATCAGCTTTGGTGGAAATATCAACTATCAAATTTTATGTTGAGAATTCATCTTCTTTGGTTGAAAATTCAATGACATGGCTGAAAGTTGAACTGCTTTGTTAAAATTTTTTTTTTAATTAAAGATTGATCTATCAAAATTTTACTTTTTCACTGAAAACTAATTTACTTTAGGTTGAGAATTAATTCTTTTAACAATAAGTTTATTTTTTCAGTTTGAAATTCAACTAATTTGTTTAAGATTCACGTTTTTTGTTGAAAATTCATCTTTTTAAGTAGAAAGATAGTTTTCTTGTTTGAAAATTCATCTTTTTGTTTGGACATTAAACAATTTTGTGATAATTTTATCCATTTTTGTTGAAAATTCGTCTTTTTTGGCTTCAAAATTATTTTCTCCAGTTAAAAATTCAACTACTTGGTTTGAAATTTATGTATCTTCTTGGAAATCCATCTTTTTGGTCAAAAATGCAACTGTTTGATTGAAAATTATTCGGTTTTAGTAGATGCTTCAACTTTTTTGTTGAAAATTCGCTTCCTGTGCTTGAATTGAACTGTTTTAGAATGAAAAATAAAAATCTTTTTTGGTTGAAAATCTGTTTTGTACAAAATTGAACAATTTGATCGATTTTTTTCTTCTTTCTTGATTGAAAATTCTTCCTTGGTTAAAAATTCAACCCTCTTGTTAAATATCGTGTTTTTTGTTTGAAACTTCATAATCTGGTAAAAATTTCTTCTGATCGTCTTTCTTGGTGAAAGATTCAACTGTTTTGTAGAAGATTGAACAACGCGGTTAACATTTTTTCCTTTCTCGTCTCAAAATTCTTTGTTGGTTGGGAATTTAACACTTTTATTGGAAATTCATCTATTCGCTTTGAAAATTGATCTCTTATCATAGGAAATCAAGTTCTATTTCTGTTATAAAATACAACTGTTTAGTTAAATATTTATCTTTTTTGCTTCAAGTTTCAACAATTTTGTTGAAAATTCATCTGTTTGTGTTGAAAATTCAACCATTCGGTTACAAACTAACATTTTCGTTGACAATTCATATATTCGGGTTGAAAATGCAACTGTTTCGCATAGAATTGAACATTTTTGTTGACATTTCTTCTCTCTCTTGACTAGAAAATCCTTTTTGGTTGAAACTTCAACTCCTTTGTTCGAAATTCGTCTTTTTGATTTGAAAATTCCTGACTTTAGGATAATTTAAAATTATCTGAAATAGTGTAAGAAGTGCTGGAATTCAAGTTGAAAGTTTTCCTTTTGTTAGGAATAATGAAAGGAAAGGTCGATTTTCTATCAATTGAAACTAAATAAAAATGTCTCTGCCTTTCCTTTATTTCCCTTTATTTAGCTATCTGTAACTATGGAAATGAATTTTCAAAAATATATTTTTTATTGTATCACTCAGTAATAAACAAATATTAGAACAAAAAAATTTATGAGCCCAGCAACTTCATGTTAAACGGGCGGAAGGACAACATTAGGATACCACGTACTTAATTCTTATAAATTTTTAATGTACTGTGAATATTTATATCAGTTGAAAATTCACTGAGTCTCCTTGAGAATTTTTCTTTCCAACTCATTTTTCTAAGTATGAAATAGAATTATTTTTTCAGAAAAAAATTGATATTTGTGAGAATAAAGTGCAAAATCTAGTACTGATTTTTTCGCCGCAACATGAATTTGAATCAGATCGATAGAAAGTTATCTCCTCCCTTTCGAAATTCAGTATATAATAAAGTTATGGCTGGGATATACATGAGTTTCCTCGCAGAGTGAGCCGAAGAACATATCTCAAGTAAATGTAGGTCACTTTTCAGACGGTTACCGGACTATAAAATGGATTTAGGAAAATACGTTCACAGCCGTATATGCGTGATAAAAATATCGAAATATTCATCTTCGAATGATATGTTTCCAAATTCATGAGTAAATTTTTCTTTTATTAAGAAAGAACTGCCCCTTTTATTCGCTTCTTATACTATCTGATTTCCCTTTTTCGATTTCGTTTTTATTAGACTATAAAAAAAACTTTCTTTCAGTTTTATGTTGTGATTTGTCAAAAGACTGGAGAATGATAAATAACTTTGTAAGAGAGAAGATGTAGATGCTCTTCTAAAATGTTCTGCAAGAAAAATATTTATTAAAAGTTATTAGCGAATTATCACCATGTTCTTGAAATTTCAAAGGATAACTAAAGGAATTCTCCTTCTAAAAAAAGTTTTTTTCTGGCAAATTTTGTTTTCTATCTATAACTTCAAATTAATTCTCTTTAATGAGTGTCGAGCGCGGCTGCTAAGTCGATAGAAAAATTATTAATCACCACCATAAAAAATGATAGTACTGTTACTTTATACATATTCTAAAAGAAAAACGTTCAGCAAAAAAATCAAAACATTTCTCTTTTATAATAATTATAAAAGGTTCAATTTTAAAGCATTTTCTCTCATGTTTAATTTCTAAAAATGTTACAATTTTAGTGAATGATGGCTCATTCTATTAAACAATTGTAGTCTCGGCAAAGATAACATTGGGTTTTCTGTTTCATTTCGTAGTATACATGTCATTGAAAAAAACTATGTCATATAACAAAGTATGTCAACAAATACTCACAGTTTCGAAAAATTTCCCAACAAAACAGATTTTTGTTGATACAGCGTTGTCACTATCAAGACTCTAATTCTAGAAGACTTCACCATTCGAGATTAAATCTGTGAATCTGAAGTCTTCTAGATTTTTTTGAATAACAGAATAAGCCCCCATTTATCAGAATCATTTTCAGAGATTAAAGAGGAAAAATCTGCTTCCAACGTGGTTCTACGCAATTTTTTTTGAAAGAGTTCAAAAGATTTAGAAATATTTGAAAGATTTCCAGGGATTTTAAAGAATTCAAACAGATTACAAGAAATTCCAAATATTACAAGGGATTTCAAGAGCTTTCAAGGAAATTCATAGAATCTTAATTATTTCAAAGAATATCGAAATAGATGTGTGAATTTTTGAAATAAATAATGTAGCCTCGGACAGGATTGACACTTCTGTTGGCGAAAAGCATGTGCTCGGAAAAATTTCAGGCGACGAATGGAGATTGCGTGTTTGTAATGCTAGAGGTATGAATGATCTCGAACTTTAGTCAGGAGTAGATAATGAATCATATGGCAGCCAAGGAGTCGGCCTGATTATGAATGAAAAAGCAAAACAACATGTCAAAAAGTATGAATGTGTATCTCCTAGATTTCTGTCGGTTAGAATGAAAGTAAGACTCAGGAGGCTATTTATTTTGGCGTGCTACGCTCCAGTTGATGGTGACAAGAGGGATGTAAGAAATACCTTCTGGGAATCATTAAATGATATATTAGGTACTTGTGATCCTGGTGAAAGAATAATTCTACTCGGAGATATGAATGGCTGGGTTAGTTAAGCAATGCGAAGGTACCGACAAGGTACTGAGACATTTCGAGTAATGATGTAATAAATATTGAGTGGTTCTGAATGCGGAACGGATCACTACCTCTCAGTTTCAAAAATGAGTCTAGGTCAAGGATGGAAGACAAGAAGAATTAATAATAAGTCAAAACAGACGCGACTTCGGATTGAGAATTCGCAGAAACCAGAAGTACGATTGGTATATCGTGAAAAGCTGAATAAATATGAAGAGCATCATAAAGAAGACTGGAGGGCTGAATTAGGCAATGAAAGTGTAGAGGGTGCTTGGATAATATTACGGGATACCATCTTGAAGAGTGCATCTGAAGTGGGCGGTACTGCGGTAGTAAGAAGAAGGGCTGGAGATGCTTGGCGGAATGATGAAATCCACGTGGCTGTCAACGAGAAAAGGCAAGCATATTCGAGATTGTTGAATAGTAAGGGTCTTAGCGATGAGGAAAGGACTAGATTAGAATCTTATTATAGCGATAAACGCAAAAAAGCCAAGATACTAGCCAAAGAAAACAAGGATAAAACCACAGCTCAAGAAGATGAAAAAATGCAAAATGATTTTGAAGGAAATAAGAAATTATTTTGGAAATGTGTTAAAAAGATTAGGAAAGGAAGCACTAGCACTGAGGTTGTCGGAATTAGGAATGCTGATTGTTGAATGGTATGGAATCCGGACAAAGTGAACGACTGTATGAGAGATTCTTTCAAGAAATGGTACGATCCGATATTTAGCTCGAGGCAGATCATAGAAAAGAAAACGAAAGTAAATAAAAGAGTCTTCTGTGCATTCGTTGATCTGGGAAAAGCTTCCGATAAAGTCAATAGATCTAAATTTTAGGAAGTCCTGAAAAAGGATGGAGTAAATGGTTGGATTGTAAAAGCAATAAAGGCAATATGTAAATATAGTAAAACAAGTGTAAGAGTAAATAGACGATTTACATGAATTTTCCAGGATTTTAAGAAATATCATCAGATTTTACGAGTTTTTCAAGAAATGTTATAATATCTTTATAGATTTGAAAGCATTTATTCCAACGACTGGAGAGACTTCGAAGAGTTTTAAAGATTAGAAGAGATTTCCAAAGATTTAAATAAATTTCGAAGATTTTACGCTACTCTAAAAGATTCCAAGGAATTTTTTAATAGATTTCAAGAATTTGAAGGGATTTCAAGGGATTTTGAAGGGTTTTAAAGATTCCAGGAATCGCGAGATTTTGAAGGGTTTTCAAACAAAATTTCAAAAATTAGAAATATTGCAAGCTCATTCAAAAGATTTCAAAGGATTTAAAATATTTTAAGGTATATTGAAATATTGCAGAGAATTTTCAAGTTATTTACCAAACCTAAAACAGTTTCCAAGCATTTTAATAATTTTGAAGGATTCAAAAAATTGCATGCAATGGACCGTAAAGATCGGAAGTGATTGTATAACATTTCAAGGGGTATCAAGCAATTACATGAGATTTCAGAGATTTTAATGGGATTTCCAAGACCCTGAGCGTTTTTTTTTATTTTACAGGCCGCTGCGAGTGGCCCTCGATGTCTTTCGATCCACCGATTCAGTCCTACGCCAGTCCGCCCCTGAGTAACAACACTAACATTTTCTAAATCTTAATTCATTATTTTTTCCGAAGACTACCCAGTGTGTGAGTAGCAATATTTGTTTTAGAGATATATAATTAGCCTTTTCACCACTCGCTTGCTATTTTTGAATTAACGAATTGAAAAATGTATTTTTGACATAGCGATCAAAATTTTGTCCGCTGAAAGATTATCATTTTTTAAGGAATTAAATTGCCCTCACTATTCTTTCACTGATTTCTTTAATCAGTCAAACTCTTGGTTTGAGAACTGTGTGATGATGGATTCTCTCAATTTTCATCGACTTTATATTTCACATTTGCTTATCAGAAATGACATTCGCACGAGGTGAATGAATTGTTGACAGGTCAGGCTTGGGTATCAGGTAACTTTTTTCTTCTAGGTTGTGAGCACAAACAAGTAAGCGCTACCAACCAAACAACTTTCAAATAAATAAGCAAGTTCATGCATTTTATCAACATACCAAAAAAATAATAATTTTTTTTGGCCTTCGGTCTTGAAATAGGATGGCTTATGAAAAACTTTTTTTAGGACTTGAATTCAGTGCATACTCATTTTTATTCTTCTCAATATAATATGTTTCATGCAGATTTCTGATTTCTTCAGCTCTCAACGAAATTCCACGTAGAATGTTTTCTGACTAACATCATTCAAAAAAACGTCACTTGCTGTGAGTCTCTAATGTCAAAAACAAACTTTCTTGTAAGGAACGACTATTATATTAGGGTTTGTAATAACTTTGTTTCTTACCATTTCTCATACTTGTTACAGTCCTGAAGAGGCCACGTTATCATGGTGAAATTCATTAAAGTTTCTTTTAAATAAGGATTTCTTTATTCATAAACCATCCTATTTCAAGATCAAAGGCCAAAAACAAAAAACATTTTTACATTAGCGGTCTAAAATAATGACCATTTCATAACCAAATAAAATTCTTTGTAGTTTTTTTTTGTCTATAATAGTAGGTAGCAACGACTGTCATGGTTGCGCTTTAAATACAACACAGTTTGAAGCTCGTTTAATTCTCATAACATATTAAAAAATAATCACTGTATAAATAGAAAAATGTTTTTGAATAATAGTTTTGAATATTCTTTCAGGAATTGATATACACATTGTCCTTCGACAACCGATCGAAAAGGCTTAAGATGTAAATATTCACTTCTCACCAGAAGACTACCATATGAACAAAATTGAATCGTGTTCAAAAAATATGAAATATAGAAAGAATAGCCGATATTGTTCAGGTGAGGGAATTTTTCTCTTTAAAATGAATATTCCAACTCTGATTTTGTATGTAATAATTTCCCCACTTGGTCATTATTTATCAATATTATGATTTCAACAGTTTTTCAATGCACCTCGTACTGGTTTCCCCTATACATTTTCATATATATTTTATATACATTTTTAGGAACCTGATTATTCAAGGTCGTAAAGTCTGATCCTCATCGCGAAAAGCTTACACTCACGACCCTGAATACGAATCTCGTCACCCTTCTCTCGAGATCTGGCGTCGCGAGGTCTCTGTTCAAGATTTATCGGTAGCATCCGGGGCGTGAAAGTAAATCTCAAATCGGTCACGCATCGGATGATTTGGGGAACGTTTCTAGATCGATCTTCAGTATACTACAGTTTGAGAATAAGGACAGAAAGTCAGTGCCTCAGAAGAGAAAAAATAATAAAGTAGATACTCGATCCGATCCAATCCGGACCAGAAGTAACGAACCGAGACGAGCAATTGCACGTCCCCCACTCACGCAGTTCAAAGAGAGAAAGAAAATACTGCCTTTAATCAGTTGGCTCGGAGAATTACAAGGGGTGTGGGGTGAAAGGTGAATGCTGTCGACTGGGAGGGAGACAAGCCCCTAACAGAATCTGTGCTGAAAAATTGCATCTCTAAATTAGAAATAGCAGAAACCAAGCAGCCGATCGATCCGGTAACAGCAGTGAGAAAGGAAACAAATTAGCTGCTAACTAGTAGAAAACGAACAAATTTAATAGGACTTGTTTGAGAAGTAAGGAAGATACCTTTTTTTTATTGTGACCTTGCAAAATACTTGCAAATTACAAGTTGTTTATTTTCAGGATTCAGATTATTACGGTATTTCGATTTTAAATATCTTTATTTATTTGCACGCGAGTCTAAAAGCTGCATGGTTTTCCAAAACTTGGGTTTATTTAGTTAGGTTAATTTAAGATTAAGAATTGATTCTGCTGTTTTTCCCTTTTTATTATAATATGTTATTCGCTGAGGTATTCGACCATCCGGAAGAATCCTTGGCCATCTAGATTTAAAGAGAGACTTTAAGGAGCAATTGGGTCGTCTGTTGTGAATTGGAGTAATTCAACCCATTTTTAAATTTCCCGCCAAACTGCTGTGTGCCAGCCTACTCCTGTCCTCTTGGACGTACCTCAATACTTATTGAACGCCATTGCTACATCTACACGCTGTCTTTAGGACAGCGTCTTTAAGACGGTGTATTTTGTTAAATACGGGGACTTTGTTACACGCTATCTTTAAGACTTTTTTTTAAGTTGGCAGCACTTTGCGTTAATATGAAAAATTGTAGATAATTACGCTTCGATTGTGCAATATCTTCAACTTGAATATTTAATAAGATTTATTTTAATACATTTTCTGGATTTTAAAAATGATTCAATAAAAATGCTGGCTGGAAAAAATGGTATTTTTACTGTTTGTAAACAAAGCTTAATGAGACATGCAAAATCGTATATTTCATAGTTTTGAATCAATTATTCATTAATTTCCATGTATTTAATATTTATTTATGAATAAGTTCTTAATTATAATGAAATACTCAAATGTTTTTAATGAATTATTATTCATTTTATATTCAGTTATTCTCATTAGACTTAATTTCCATTATTTGATATTTCTTATCTGAAATTTACTTACTTAATATTGTTTACTTTTGACAGTACAAAGATCATTTCATGTTCGCGCTCAATTTGCGTTGGATGGCAGCCCTTACTGCCTTCAATAGGGATCTTGGATGTCTTTAAGACAGCCTGTCTTAAACACCATTCGAACTTAGCTGTACGCTGTCTTCAATACAGGTTGTCTTGAAGACACTCTCAAAGACAGCGTGCAGAAATCATACATAGAATGCTACACGGATTCAAGTTTTTGTCCGCAATTTTCATTTTCCGAAATAACTTATTCGTCTCAGCGCGAAATTCAATATCTGTTTTTTTGGGAAGGTTTATTGTCGATCCCCGGTTGAGATGTGCAGTTACGCGTAACTCAACGTTTATAAACGTAAAATACCTAAATGAGGTATCTTACGTAAAAAAACAGGTTAGATACCTAGTAAGTGACATGACCAAGATGGTGGACTTGTAGAAGCACACATAACCTCGCTTTAGTATATTTTATCGAATATACCCATGATACTATGCTACTAGAATGAATGAACAACATTGCGTACTGAAAAATATATAAATAACACGTGTGAAATATATATTTATAAGTGATATTTTTGCAATTGTTTATCCTGGAAAAATGATGATGGACACCTAAAACTCAGAGCAGATGTCGCCACTCCTTTTGGTTTTCTGACTTTAAATGATTTTACCGATGGGGAATGACGTCACTTTCTGTCGCAAGAGTTAGGTTATGTCAGAGACAGACTGCCCGTGGAGTTGAATCGGTGCAATCACCGATGGGCCGCCAGCGGCCCTCGATCTTTTTACATTATTTTTACAAATTTTACAACAAAAAATGTCCACGGTTTCCAGGGTCGGTCGGAAAGATTCTTACCAGGCCGGTTGTTTTTTTCTCAATCCATCTCTGGGTTATCTTGAGGTAATTTATATCGCGTGTTAAACTAAAAATGTAAAATGCCAAGTAAATTAATGTAAAAAACCATGTAATTCATCTCAGGTATTTTACTTGCCCAACCCTGATCCCCGGCAATGCTAGTGGGACCTCTGTAGGTCAGGTGCTGATTATCAGTGTCAACGTTGCTGCCCTGGTAAAAATTGTTGATAGAACGTTCTTTCCAAAGCTATCTATTGTGGAATCTTTCTTTGATAATTAAAGTTTACAGTCCAGTTCATATTTCCGAAATTTGTTATCACCGTTCCCGATTATCCTGTTTATTCGAGGTAAAACTCAATTTTAGAAACTAGAAGGAATCATTCCCTGATCTAGTATGGGCCCTTCTTGTTGTCATTTGTTACAATTCATTCACAATATTTGACACACTGTTTCCGAAATATTCCAGAATGGATTAATCTTATCTTCGCATATTGAATTCTTGTATTGAATTTGTTCTTGTATTTATTTGTCACATTGTTCCTTATTATTATTTCAATGTTTTCCTGAATCATTTTGTGTTTCCTGATTCATATTTAGATTTCATACTGTTTTCTCCCCAAAGTTTCCCATTTTCCAAATCATTAGAATTCCTAACTTTTTCTACGTTCCACTGAATTCAATCAAGAATTATGTCCCTCTAAACTAAAAAGATATGTATAAGTTTGATTGACTACTATTGTTTTACTCGATGTCTGGTCTTGGAAAACCAAATGAAAGATCATTTTAGTTTTGGGAAATTAATTAATTTCTCCATTTTTTCCTAGCTTTTGTCATTTCATTATTCAGTTGTACTCTCAGCTTCAACTGTTTTCAACTGCCTTTCTTTCGATTTGAACTTTTAAAATTGATCTGAATAGGATCTGGCGCCTGTAATCGAATGCAGATGAGTATAAAATTATTTTTGTAATAAATTAGTGCTGAAGTGTAATTGGTCATTTTTAATAAATTGATCGATCACTATATAGAGAACTTTTCCAAGCAATTTTTAGAATATTAGTAGTTATTAGGGTAATGAGAAAGATATCGGACTCATAGTTTAAATTGAATGTGAAGATTGAACATAAGATTAATCGGGGCATTCGTCAGGAAAGTAGTTCAAACACGTTTTCCACTTTTTGTATTTCCACTCATTGATTCCTGTAATGACTGTATTAAATCATGCGTGAAAATTCGTATATAACCTGATAATTTTTTTATATTCCTCTTGAACTTTAGTCCTGTTCACTAAGTGGCATAAGTGAAGAAACAAACTTTCAGATTTAAATTTAATCGCGGTAATTCATACTAGCTTCCATTTGCACGCAAAAATGCTTGCACAGAAGAATATTCATACATCAGCTGGTGCTAAAAAGCAGAAGGCTAGGCAACAGATCTTTTTTTCCTCGTGCTTCTCCCTCTAAATTTTCCAAATTAAACCAATTCCTCTACTTTTTTGACAATCAGTCTCGTTTCATTCATCATGCCATTAGAAATATTCATCTTCATTTTTAATTCTCAAAATATTCCAAATTTTCAAATTATAATTTTCAAATTTGGAAAAGGATTAGAGGAAAAATGGGAATCCAAGATCTGTTGGATGTCTTTAATACTATGTCACTTTTCTGCTTCAAACTGAAGAATATTTTTATCTTCTTACCACTTCACTTTTGAAACATTCCTTCAATGTAAATACAATGCTTTTATATTAAGACTTTTCTTTTAAATTTAGAAGTAATTATTCGTCATAATTATAGAATTGAAAAAGAAAATCATTCAAGGGAAAGGGCACATTTATAAGAGATATTTTGACGTGGGTGATGAGACGCATATGAATCATTGCCATAGAAATATTATTCATAGGTTAAATAAATATTCAAGGGTTGAATTTTTTTTGCACATCTGCATTTAAATGAGAAACTGCACTATAAAATTGGGAATATTATTTTTCAATGCATGTCTATATGCCAATACCCTAAGTTTCAGCCATTATCAAAGACAATCGAACAAAAAGAAAAGATTCCAGCATAGTGATAAGAAAATCAACATTTCTTCATTTTTCTAATTCTCTAACAATCGGTAACAAGAAAACGACATGATAACACTAAAATTAACACACTTAAAAAAAGGATTCCAGCATAGTGGTCTAAAAAATGTTTCCGCACTTCAAACAACTTTAAACAAAAAACTACACTGTAATGTTGGAAATATTATTTTCCAATGCGCACCTACATGCCAATACCTTCAATTTTCATCTTTTGCCATTGCCGAAGACAATCGAGCGAAAAGAAAAGATTCCAGCATAGTGATCTAAAAAAACGAAATTTCTCCTATTCCTAATTTGTTAACAACTGATAACAAAAAAAGACGCATTAACACAACAAATCTGATTTTTTACTGCACATCTAAGTTTGAGCGGGCTTCGAAGAAAATCGAATAATTTGTAGAGTATGATAAACCCTCTACAAAAAATGCGCTTGCTATTAATATATATGATGATTTAGAGAAGTACACTGCTTTTTTTTTTAGTTTCATTTGGTCTCTATATTTTTCCATTTATGAAAACAATGTGTCAAACAAATCAGTAAAAAAAAACATTTTCATATTTCTAAAGTTTTATCTCCCACTGCCCAAAAATAAAAAAAAAACGAGAACATAAAATTCAAGATTGCAAAATGTCAGTCCAACTGCCGTCGCTTCGTGAAAAGGGGAAGCCTGCGCAAAGTTTCTAGACTGTTTTTCCGATGTTCATCATAAAGAACGTCGGTAGGTTCCTGCGTACAACATATCGCAGGTCCGACAGCTACCGGTAACCCACGCTTTTTTCCACTCCTTCTCTTTATTTCCTATAAACTGGGATAAGCATAAAAAATAGTCTAGACACATTCTGTATAGTTAGCATATACAGGAGCGTCGGGTATGTGATCGATATACGCCTGGTTACGAGGCAAGAGTAGATATCTACCAGCCATTTGTAACGAGTGTAGTGGAATAGGAGGTGGAGGTTAAAGTTGAAAAGGAGAAAAAAGACCCGGCAGTCCGACTATTTCTCTGTAAGCCCAAAAACCCTCCTAAAGTCGTGCTCGCTGGCCCATTCCTATTTTCGCAAACCCGAATCGTCCGTTAAGCGGAGAATACGATCGCGAATGAGGCGTGTGTACAATCGAGAGGTCAAAGAGGACTGTGACTCGGTTACGCTTTTTCCCCTTACGCTGGTCATTCACTGTGAAACGAATACTGGATAGCTTAGGCAGGAAAAGTTTAGAGATGAAGTCAATAAAATTACTGTCTCTATTCCATGAAGCTTATGTTTTATTGGAAAAAATATATGAGGATTTCACCATTTTTAGGGTTTAGTAGCCCCGGCTAAAAACTCTCATGATTTCGGTTAGGTGGGTAAACAAGGGGAAGTGAGTGGCGAGGGGGTGTGAAATGAAAGGGAAGGGGTAAAGAGGGTAAGTGCCGGAAGCAGGGGAAATGTGATGAAGTGAAGGGTGAGCAGGAGGTAGGATAGGATTGGATGAAAACAGATAAGATCGGATAGGATCGGACAGGAAGTAAATATAAGAAATTCCCCATTCCCTTCTTTCTCAACTTTCAATTTTTTAATTTTAAAGGAACAATGATGTCAATGTCAATGCTGCGAAACCCTATTTTGTAAGCGCATGTCACCTACTTTTAGTAATGTTTCAATTTGTTCTTCGACGTGTCCAAATGATAAGGTTTTATCTCGGAAGCTTCCAGATTTTCCCATCGAGATAGAATTGTCCAGTACGCATCTACCGAGATAGAAAGTTGTCATTGGGACACGTCAACATTGGGGAACTTCTTCAACACTCCAGGAATAAAAAAAATAATCCAGCCAGCTACTTAAAACTACAAATCAATGTAAGCTGATACAAATTGTAAAACTATTATTCGATTGTTATAACTTGTTATTACGAAATATTGAATTGAGAGATTGATAGGTGAATTTCTAGGTGGTCAGGCAGGATTTCCAGATTCGTGAGCTTCACCCCCAACTAAGGTCAAATTCCCTCCCTCCTCCTGAGTGGCTAGTTGGTTGGTGCTTCGGTACAGACCCTAACCACTAGAGAATTAATCACGGCTTCTAATTACCCTCCGCAGCCGTAACAACAGAATCCATTATTATCCAGTACAGTGGTCTGCAAAACTTGTAAGTGGACCTTGCAACTTTTTAACTTTTCAGAACCCATAACTCAAGTCACACTCTTTTGAACAAATGTGAACTTCTTGCTGTTAGTTGAAAGTTTGCAAACTCTCGGAGTTGATAATAGAATTTGGAAAAGCGATAAGAAGAGTAAGTTTTAAACTACTTTATTTCCAAGAGGTACGAGAAATTACATTGATGATTTCAACAGATTCGATGTTTAAACATAAATTCAAACATCAAACATTTCAAACTTTAGAACTCAGGACAAAATGATTTTGAAGGAAATAAGAAATCATTTCGGAAATGGGTTAAAAAGATTAGGAGAGGAGTGACTAGCACTAAGTTAGCCGGAATTGAGAATGCTTATAGTGAAATGGCATAGGATACGAACAAAATGAAAGACTGTGTGAGTGATTTTTTCAAGAAATTGTACAGAGGCTAAACTACGGAGCATAGCAAGAGTGGCAAAGAAGAGAGTACGCCAGACAATCCCGTTGTAGGTAGTGAAATAAGAATCGATATCCGCGATATTATATCGGCAATTAAGAATAGAAAGAATGATAAGGCTGCTGGTGTGGATGGCATTACCACTGAAATACTTAAGAGCTGTGGCGGATATTTGTCGTGTGGCTGAGCAAATTTATGAATATGTGTGCTAAGAAGTGTGAAGTTCTGAATGATTGAAGAAAGGCGAGTGTCGTTTCACTATCTATTACCCTTTACCCTTAAAGAAATTTTCGCGATCATCATACAATCTCCGCTGACTAAAAATGATAAAGATATTTTCAAGACAGTACTTAACATGAAAAATCCAATTTCGTCACCTCATTTCTATTTTTAAGCCATATCAATTTTATTCAAGTCGATTATAAAATTTTTGATTTGTACACGATTTTTTATGCAATATCAGGGACTTTGGTTCGAAGTAGAGGAATATATTGCAACTCCTGAATTGTTAGGAAAATGCATAACTGGAAGCTACCATCAGCTTTTTCATCGTTTAATAAGAATTTTCACAAACGAATCAATATTCTGTGAGTAAAATGATATTTTACAAATGAGATAAAACATACAAGAAGTAAAGATACCCATTCTAGTCAAACTCAAAAACATTCTCCATAAATTAGACATTTAATTCCTCTTGTGTGAATAAACACTTTCTAAAAACATTCACAAAAAAATAATTTCTTTTTTCTAAAATTAATCCGTACCATCTCCTGAATCTAGAATCCATGTCTTGCTAATATTTGTAATATCTGATATGTTTTATAGTACTATTTAAACATTTCGTTACTTCATATTAATCTGAGAACCAACAAACCAGTAAAAGTCGGAGGCTTGGTGGGATTCGTTAGCAACCAGAATGTAGCAAAATTTTTCATAGAATATCAAGGTATAAAATATGGTGACCAACGGATTTTAGAAACTGACTATAATACCTTTTCCGTCGTTTTCTCTTGCGTTGATATGTCACTTACAAAGAAAGATATGGACAAAATATTAATTATATAAAAAGACGAAATAAGTATCGATATCCGCGAAATTATATCCGCAATTACGGAAATGAGTAATGGTAAGGCTGCTGGTGTAGATGGTCTTACCGCTAAAATGATGAAGAGCGGTGACGAATATTTGCTTCCGTGGCTGAGAAAATTTATGAATATGTGTGCTAAGAACTGTGAAGTTCTAAATGATTGGAGAAAGGCGACTATCGTTCCTCTCTACAAGGGAAAGGGTGATAATGGTGACTGTACTAATTAAAGAGCGATTAGCCTACTTAGTACCGTGGGCAAAATATTTACCAAAATACATATTGTTGAGGTCATGGGAATAACAAAAGGAAGGATCTGGGCAGTCCAATGTAGATTTATGCCATTCAGATCATGTGCGGAACAGATATTTATCTTGGGACAGATCATAGACAAATGTTTGAGAGTAAACAAACAAGTTTACTGCGTATTTGTTGATCTGGAAAAAGCTTTCAGTAAAATGGATAGAACTAAGCTTTAGGAAGTCCTGAGAGAGTATGAAGTGAATGATTGGCTTCTAAAAGCAATAAAATCAATATATGTGACTGGCTCCGAAGAAAGGGGTCTAGTGGTTAAAATCAAGTTTTTGAGAAAAGCGTGTTTAAAGTTTGACAACACTTTTCCGTTGTATTATGCTTGTTAATCACAATTTTTAGTCGCCAATCTGTACTTATGAGTTTTTTGGGTCCCTGATTCCGAATTTAAAGCCGATATTGCTAATTTAAAATAGCTGACACAAAATGGCGGACACAAAATTCAAAAAATGTACAATACTTGGACTTTTTTAACAAGATGCTGACTAATGGAATATTTTGGGTTGCTGATTCCGAATTTGAAGTCCAAAATTGTTAATTTCAAAATAGATGACTAAAAAATATTATAAGAAATATATTTTCTTCATTGTTACTGTATTTGTCTCCAAAAATTATGACTTAAACATTTAACGACCAACTCATCAAAGAATTACCATGGATATTTATAATCACCTAAGTAAAACTTCTTTGACTTCGTTCCGACTTGAATTGACTCCAATCAAGATATATTGGAAACGAAGTGAAGACATCTTTCGATATCTCATTTTTGAGAAGGATCCAGACTTTATTTTATGTCTTGAGTCGAATTTTAACGTCTTGAGATAGTGAAATTGACTAGTTGCCGGTTGCCGGTTGCCTATAACCCTATAGACTAGGGCAGGTATGAATATGTATGCGAAAAGGTTCATTCTGACTGTCATAAAAGCTAATCTTTGATTATGGTTAAACAATTTTCTATATTTTTATACAATATATAACGCAATTTCATTTGTATTATATTTATTTGACAAAGATACCGACATCGTTGTCTGTTTGGACGTATTTCTTACGGTTCAGGATATCCTTATAGAAAATTACAACTTTAATCTTTTTGAAGCAAATTTTTTACGGCTACAGTCGCTAAGACCCACAGATTGTGAATTGGTGACTTGAAAACAAGAAATTGAAAAATTTGACAACTTTTTTCTCATCAATTTTAATCTTTCGCATCTGTCAACTATCTCATTTCTAAGTCCAGAAAGATTCGTCTTGAGACAAGCTTACGCCAACTTGAAATAACCCTGCTGAGACTATAAAAACGAGACTTTATCTGATGTCTCGTCTTATTTTTAAGATGCAGCCAGACATCGCCGTCTAGAAGTGGAACGTGAGAATAAATCAAGTCGAAATCAATTTTAAGCATTTTTATACGCGTTTTGGCAAAAAAGTAGTCTCGTTCAACATTGTCTAGCTTCGTAAAATTCTGATTATTCTATCTCGAACGAATTGCATGTAAAAATATAAGACTTCAGCACACTGTTACTGTCAAAACCACAAAATCGATTCTTTAATCAATGGACCCCTTTCTTTCTAGCTTGTCACATATAATGGTAGCAAAACGAGTGAGTGTAAGCGTAAATGGACAGCTGAGCAATTGGTTTGATATTAAGCAGGGCATCATATCCTTCTGGATGTGTAATATATACATGGACAACTGTTTGAGAATGTCTTAAAGATCGAAATGAAATCAACTTCATCAAAATTTTCAGTGTACTGAAAAGGAAACACCCAAAAAGTTTACAGATCAAAACTCTTTGTTTTTTCCGTATTTTTATACTACTGGGGATCAACATGTCTCGAAGCCAAAGTAGACTTCCTCATCAGGGGTAGTGGCTCCCTTCGACGAAGGAGGTGTTGATCTCAGGACAGTGAAAGTGCGTAAAATGGCCTTTGCAGATAATAAGATTGTTACGGCAGAATCAGTCGATGATTTTCAGAGAATGATGAGCAGCCTGGATACCCCCATTAAGAGATTAAAGTTAATAAGACAATTTTTTTTTAATAGGAGCAAGAAACAGTATGCAACATTGCCTCAAGCGAAGAGAGGATAGAACAAGTTGATGATTTAATGTATCTCGGAAGGATATTTACTGCTGACGGAAAGATAGATGCAGAGATATCCAGACGTGTAAACGAGGGTAGAAAGATTATCGGCAGTGTACAAGCTATTACTAGAAGTAAAAA
>JAUMHM010000048.1:6191096-6207180 GCA_032362435.1 Melikaiella ostensackeni
GATGAGTTCGTGTATCTTGGAAGCTTATTTACTGCTGACGGAAGGATTGATGCAGAGATATCCAGACGTATGAATGAAGGTAGAAAGATTATCGGCAGTGTACAAGCTATTACTAGAAGTAAAAATGTATCGAATAAAGCTAAAATTGCAATATATAACTCCGTGCTTGCACCAACAGTGTTGTATGGTAGCGAGACCTGGACGTTTCAAGAAAATGATAAGAGTAAACTGAACGCGGTTTGCATGCAATTTTTGCGGAATATATACGGTAAAAAGCTAATGGACAAAATCAGTAAAGAGTGGGTTCTCAATGAACGTGGTCTAGAAGAAGCATTGATTGACAAGAGTGGAAGAAATTTGCTGAGATGGTTTGGTCACGATAAGAGAATTAATGAAGGACGTTTAGCGGAGCAAGTGCAATTAGGTAAGGTGAATGGTAGCATACCCAGAGTTAGACCAAAGATAGGATGGTTGGAGTGTGTGAATGAGACTCTGAAGCGAAGAGATGTAAAGAGTTAAAGAGACTCAAGAATTTGCATGAAAAGATGTATGCAAGGACAGGGATGTATGGAGAACACCATTAATGCAACGTGGCTGGAACCGAACGAGTTGCACTCACCCTGAAATGGATTTGGTTCAATTGCTTAGTAATAATAATAATGAATATTCAACCTGATTTTATTTGATAGCTATATTCCACTGATAAGCGATTTCGCTGTCGATTAAATGGAAAATCTTTACTTCACTCGGATCACAGAGATTGAGAGTGTTAAGATGTTTTTCATTAAAGAGAGCTTAGATAAAATACGCAACATATGTAACCTAGTTTCGTAGACTATATCGTAAACAGGATTTCTCGACACGCGTCATGGAAATAGTTCGTAAAGCACATTGAGTAATTTACTGTTCCACGCTGAGGGTGATGGAGAAATAGTTGTGTTAGATTTATGACAACCGTGGTAGTTAAGTGCCAGTAAATAGATGGATTTAATTACTTGGTACAGGAGCGAGGATCAGCGAGAGGGAGAGCGAAGGGAAATTGAGAAACTGGGGCTGAAGAAGCATTTTAGGCTTGGAAATTAATATTCTATAAAATGTACTCGCAATTCATTGTAATATCCGAGAGAAAAGTTTAATTCGCTGGTCAATGTAGGTCTATGTTGAAGGGAAAATCTAAAAAACAATAATGATTTTATAATTTATATTAATTCGAATCAGAAATTGTTGAATGTAAGTAAGGAAAAAGTTGTTTTGTTTCATACAGAAAATGTTACACGTGGTAACAAATTTCTCTACAATGAAAGGAGAATATTCATATTATTTTGAAATTGAGGGAAAACCTATGTTTTGACATGATGACCTTGTGACATGATTATTATTTTTTTAATGACTACAATCATTTGGTTTAATGCCTCTTTCACATTCAAAGTCCCCTTTCTCGTCAAGTTCTCATTGCATACTAATTTTGACGGCTTTTGGACCTTTGTCCAAACCCAAGGGTCGGCCAACCCTAAGCTTTCTGGTCGAAGCACTCCACAGGAACAACGCAGGTTCTAATTATTTTACCCGAGCCTCCCAACTCTCACACATCGAGTACAGACCGCTAATAAATTTCATTCGTAGGAAACGCAGGTTCAAAGAGGGTGTGCACTTTCTCTTGCTGTGACATTTACGTCTAATTACGATTTAGAGAAAGTTTCAAATCTACGGAAAAGTTTATCCTTAAAACGAATTTTTACGCCCTTTCATCTATCAACATCATCTAGATTCACATCCAAGGTTCTTTATATATATATATATATATATATATATATATATATATAAATTTAAATAAAAAATATTCAAAACAAATCCTTGTTCAGACATCCTTAGTCTAAACAAATTTTTACTGAAAAGGGATTGCATATCCCGGCTTATTTCTGATTCTGTTTTAGAAATACGTCTCATGTACTTTAAGCCTAAAATAGGAAGAAAAAAAAACGATTGGGTCCTTCCTGAAATAGCTTAATATTTCTCTCTCTCATTTTGTTGCATATTTTCATCAAACCCATTGAAAACGAATCTCTAATCGCGGAAACTTCTTGATTTTTTTGTTTTGAAATAAGATCTAAGCATCCAACATCAGACGATATTCTTGCATATTTTAAAATTCTGAAAGTAGGTGCTAAAATTGAGTTCGTTGGAAATTTTGTTGAAACTAGTTGCAAAAAAAAATATAGATCGATGATAGTTCACGACGAAATAGGAACACTAGGGGGTCAAGCCCCCTTCACGCGCACCAACCACCAATAGATGTATATTATTGCTCATACATTTCTTTTACTGGTTGCTATTAGAAATACGTACAAATAATTCTAATTGTTTAAGAAATTGAAAAGGGGCTTCCTTCAAAAAAAATTTTTTTTTTTCTAGAAAGAGGGAGATACCGATGTGCGGTTTATTATTTTGAACGTTTTTTACCTTCTCTTCTATGATACATGTTTATATTTTCTTAAATTCTTTTCTTATATTCTGCTCCTGAATTACTGCTTTCATCAACTGAAAAAAGTAATTTTATTCTAAAGAACGTACATTTTTTCTTTCATATTGATTCCTAGCTCAATTTTTTTAACGACACTTATTGTACATCTATTTTTCAAAACGCGCGCCAGCACCCAAAAATAGGTATATTATCACTCATACATTTTTTACCAGTTGCTATTAGAATTACATAAAAATAATTCTAGCTGTTGAAAAAGTTAAAAAGGGGCCCTCTTTAAAAGTTACACTTAAACCTCGGTATAGAGAGCGTGACGGGGGTACCCTCAATGGCCTTGGTCTCTAAAGCGGGGTTCTCCAAACCGTAAACAATCAGGGACGTCTGAACCATTTCCTAATATTACGCAATCTCCGAACGTGAGTTCGAACTTGAGTACACGCGCACTGCGCCTTTATCTATACGTTGCTGGCATTTCACGCTTGGTTGAACACCGTCTCTCGCCCCGCGCACCGGAGGAACTGGGTGGACCAGCAGTCTGCCAGCAGTTCTAGGGGTCTTTAAACCGGGGGTCTCTAAATCGGGATTTGAGTGTATCTTCTTTTGAAGATACTTCAAATGAGCTGGCAGATGACTTAATATACAAAAGTATTTTAAAAGTGTGGTAAAATTACAAACATTTTCAACAACATACTTCTGTAGAAATCATGTACATGTAAATATAAGTAAATAGTTCTAAGCTGTGTATTTTGTAAGCTGTTTATTTCGCAATATATTTCAGAAGTCTAGTTTATATGTAGATAACTAGGAAAATGGGACTTTTTCATAAGAGCGGAAAATTATCCTGAAAAATGGACATCACTTTTTAAAGATGAAACAAATATCTACTCGCAAGCTAAAGTGTTGCTGAACTCAGGCCATAAAAGGTTTTTAAAAAAAAGTTATCCAGGTTCACGGAAATGGATGTGGAATTCTACATTACAGTGACACTAACCTAAAATTTGAGCATGTTCGGTTGCGGATTGGGATTAAATATCCAATTTTTAGTTTAAAAAAAAAACATACTACCGAAAATGATGTTTCTAAATACGGGTCAACAAAGTTTGATGTGAAATAGTTTGCCATTTCCGAAAAAGTGGACCGAGAAGTATGACATTAAGTTTTCTTGTGTTTTTAAAATCGATTTTGGATAGCGATGAAAAAATGATGAAGGCTGAACAAAACTATTACCACGTTCAAATTTTAAGTGCATTCAAAGTAAAATTGTATGTACAGAATTTTTTTCAATCATTGTATCAGAAAATCATACATATTTCGATAAAATTTTGGTTGATCTAGTTCTGTATTTCTACCCTTAATTTCATTATTTTTCGTTTCTTTACAATATTTTTGAAAATTTATTGCCCACCTACTTTACACCACATATTCTATACCTTTTTCATTTATAAGGATAATTAATTTTTTTACTGCTAATATATTTATAACATTAATTTTCAATTAATCAATTAATTTTTCTTTTCATTCAATATTGAACGTGTCTGCAGCACTGGACCCCCCATTCCACTCGACGAAAACAACCACCACACGAGGTCTCTCCAGCTGAGCCGTGAGAAGTGGTGGTGGAATTGTAACATCTAAAGAATTACAGCTTTCAAATTCTAAATATGTAATTTTACAGACCCGCTCAGGATAATTACATATAATTCCGAAGTACAGATTTACAATTATTATGTAAAAACGCCAATATTCTCTAGGGGGTCATTTTCGTCGCAACTCTCAGAGTGGTAAAGTTACAAGAAATTTTATTTACAGCGTAACCAAAACAAATTGTTCCTCCTGAAATCTGACAATCCCCTCATTTCCCTTTTCTGTGATCACAAATTCACTTAAGCCATCTGTATTTTTCTTTCAATTTATAAGTGTTTAAGCCCATGTGGACTCTAGATTTTTCTCAGGAAATTTTAATGTAAAATCAGCTGTTTCAATTCAATGGACTTTAAAGGAGAATGCGTTCAGTTTTCAATTGTTTGTGATTTTTTTAATCAGAGAGATTTATTTTAAGGGCAATGGAACCAGGGCCTAACATATTTATTATGCAATGCAATCCTTTCTTTTTGTTTAAAAATAATCAGACAAAGAAACAGGCAATTGAATTGACTCATTTTACTAAGAGAAACTAGCGGAACTTGTAAAATTATTTAATTATTATGAATAATTGTAATTATTTAATTTTTGAAATCACTTGATTATTTCTTATATTTAATTGCAGCATGAACACTTTCAACACTTGGGAGGCTCTAATGTCTGCGAATTCCTTCATTGTGCTTTGAAGGTTGTCACGACCGACCAATTAGTATCTATGCAAATTTAATTGGAGGAAAGTTAATGGCACAGAAGAATTTGGGAGTACAGTCGTATGCCGTATATTGTATGATAAGTTAAACGTTTCACCGAAATTGAGATATGTAATTTTGTTTACTGATTTGTTTTTGTTTTTTTTAATTCAATTAGACGCAGCACAGAACTGCCCCCTCTTTGCTGGGCCGCTTAATGTGACCGAATATAAGTTCGAAATGCAGGAGGTTCTGCGGGCAACAAAGCTAAGATTCCGCAAGTCTAAAAGGTCTTCAACTTCGAAGCCCGAAGATGCCGAGGAAACTTACGATCCGGAGACTAATGAGAGCGAGGAGGAAGGCAATGCGGGAGTAGATGGAGACGACGACGAAGACGATGATAATTCGTTAGCTATTATACAATTCTCTTCGGTTTAGACTTCAGTTCACTTTAAGAGTATTCATTTTTTAAGCTGCAACTATAGATTTCTATATTCTATTATCCATGTAATTGCATTAGGTCTTAAGTTAAATTCTATAATATTAGCAACATTAAGGGCGTGTGATACTTACGATATTAGCATGTTTGTGTCCACAATAATAAGTATTTTCTGCTGAAACTTTGGGAAACTACGAGAAATATGAAAACCAAGATAAATAGCCTACTTTTTGGTCTGAATAATTAAAAACAGTTCATTTGTGTTTTAGCGAACTCATATTTCGTTAAATTATTCAAAACAAAAATAGGCTATTTACCTCAATTTTTATCTTTCTTACCATTTCCCAAAGTTTGAGCGGAAAATATTTATTATTACACACACAAACATGCTGAATCTGTATTGCTAACATCGCAAGTATCACATTCTTGAGTTTGTGATATTAAATATATAGCTATGTCAATGCGTTCATTTTAATGTCTGAACTTTAAGACTGTTTTTCATGTATTTGAACTTCGAATAGTCGCAAATTTGATAATATTAGCAGCGTTGAGGGCATGTGATACGTACGATATTAGTATGTTTGTGTCCACAATAATAAATAGTTTTCGCTGAAACCTCCGTTTATATCTTTCTTACAATTTCCCAACAGCGAAAAATATTTATTATTGTAGACACAAACGATATTAGCATGTTTGTGTCCACAATAATAAATCGTTTTTGCTGAAACTTTGGGAAACGATGAGAAACATGAAGAAGAAGATAAATAGCCTTTTTGGTTTGAATAATTAAGAACAGTGAATTTCTCTTTCACTGAACTTATAATTTTTCAAATTATTCAAACCAAGAATAGGATATTCACCTCCGTTTTTATGTTTCTTACCATTTCCCAAAGTTTCAGCGAAAAATATTCATTATTGTAGACACAAACATGTGGAAACTGAATATCTGATATCGCAAGTATCACAGCCTTCAGTTCTACAAATGTTCTTTAAGCACTTTCTCCTATAATAAAAATATTATCATGATAAATGACTTGTTCTTGATTTAAAGATTTTGATGAAAATATTCATACATGTGGACGCACCATGCCCGCACTGGCCCACATGACGTGCGACCCGCACGACGTGCCACGCATTTGCGGACGCAATTGCGTCGTCCCCTGCGCACAGTGCGCGCATTTTGCTATCTGGGAATAGACAAATAACTAAACACCGGCTCAAATGTAAGGACTTAAGGCCATGTGAGCTTAACCTCAAAATTTATTTTCACATTTTTTTTTTTTAACCAACTTAAGTTCACAAGAAATGCGATATCCAGTTGAAAATTTAGGAAACTAAATAAAAAGCACTATGAAACGTTTGATTGGTCCTAAATTTCTGAAATTATAAAGTCTTCTTCTAACAAATTTTTTTTTTGCTTCTTTATAATTATAAAAATTTAGGACATACATTTTAATAAAATTTGTCGAGTTTAATTAATTTCAACTAATTACAGTATCAAAAAATTGGAACCTTTTTTCAAAAAGATAGCGGTGTGCGTAGTCAAAACAAAAGAGAAAGTGCTGGGTTCACAGGAATCTGGTGAGCATAGACAAGTTAGGCGGGAAAGTGCTAGGTTCACCGAAATTCGGTGAGCTAGACAATACGATTACAGAACTGTTCTAGCCCTCTTACAGAACGTGTTTAAACGGAGTTCTTGGACTGTTACCGAATGTAAGGATGATATAGTTACTCATTGGTTACTAACCTGTTTAAGAACACGTTAATTTCTGTTCTACAACAGTTACAGAACTATTCTTTAACTATTTTTGCTGGATCATTTGGCACTCGCTGCCAGCTCGTGCTGCCTTCATCGCCAGAAAGTACTATTTTAATGGAGAATGTTTTAAGCTGAAAATGATGTAATGACTTGAAATTTGAAATTAAATTCAAAGTGCATAGTTTTCGAATCGACCGTTGTCTTGGAAATTTTAAATCATCAAATTTCAAATAATTTGATAATTATAAATGGATGAACAACCTTCACTCATAAAAAACAGTCACTATAAAAAACATTTCGAGTCACGAAAACATTAAAAATTAATTAATAATTTGTGTGCCACCTTAAATTTTTAAATAATTTTAGTCTTGACTTTTTTAATAATAGCTGTGGACGACTCACCCACTTCGTTATTCAAAACATTCCAACAAAAATTCTTCAAAATCCTTCCAAACTTATAGAGATTTAGCTCCATGGCACAATTTGCTAAAGATTTCATTGCGACAAACTAGGGTAGACGTGCATCTAAGCTTGTCGAAAAACACCATAATGAATCGCAATGAGATAAATTTTTGAAAATTCAGCCGTGGTACAAAATCACTCCATTTATTTTAAAAAATAATAATAATGATTTTGTGATTCCAGTTGTTGCTGAGGAAAATACAGCAAGCAAAACCTTGTGTTTTGCCACGAGCAAATTCAGCAGGTTCCAGATTAACTTTTCGCTGACCACCGAATATTTATACTTAAATCGTAACAATAAAATAAATAATAAAAATATCTTGGCGACAAGCGATGAATAAATGAATATTTCATGACAACCACTAGAATTTTATTTCAACAAAAAACTAATTTCATTTTGTTTGTTGAGGCCTCCCGAGTAAAACCTCTCGGTAAAGGAACCATTTCGATGGGTTCTATGAATAGTGTGCTATCGTTTCGTTTACCGTACAAAAGAGTATCGGCACGTTTCGGATACGGACTAGTCTACCGTCATTTCGAAAGGGCACCGCCATCTGCTGTCACGCAGAGAATTCAGAGGCCATCTCGAAATGACGTTGAACGTATCAGTATTCGAAACGTGCTAATAGACTCTTTTGTATGGGAAATTTAATGATGGCGCACTATTTGTAAACCCCATCGGTTTGTCCAGGATGTCCCTGTTGCCTATTGTCCGAGGTCGAATATAAAATATTTTTTCTATTTTCACTATTTTGGCACATATACACTTAATTTTTCTGATTCAGAAGCTAAATTGAGTATCATTTAATGACTTCTACCACAACTCGGCATTTGAGTGTTATTTATACAAAAAGAGGCTCTATAAGCTTTTAATGTAACTATAGCCGCAAAAATGATCTAATTTACCGATCTTTTTACAATTTGGGCTTAAGGGCATGTACCGAACTATCATGTGACCAATTCTTTTAAACGAACTTATAAGTTCGTTTAAAAGGATTCATAAACTGATGATAACTCGAATAAATTTTCCATACCAAGCAAATATGTCAAAACGACTGCTCCTAGTGAGAAAGACGTGATTCGTCATGGCTGTCAATAAAATAGTAGCTCGTGCCCTCTATATGAAGTATATACAAATTTCTATTTACTTACTACAGAGAGCACGAGCTACGTTTTTACTGACTGCCATGACGAATCACGTTTTTCTCATTAGGAGCAGTCGAAATATGTCTAGTTCTTAGTCACGTGACTAGGTTAATATAATTATAATGCTTCGAAAGATTCATGCTATGAAACCACGGCCTAGGTCATTTAATATTTACAAGCGCAGAGTAGTAAGATCTACAGCCACCTGTCTTACCAAAGGCCAGCATAGCGCAGACTAATATTTGAAGTCTCGTTGACAGACTTACACATTCCACGCCGTAAAGGCGGGCGCGAACTTGTAACCGAATTATCCTGGGTACAACTTATATCGTGGCAGGCGGCCAAGACCCTTGGTCTGGATCTCAACATCAGAAGTGAGGAAAGTGCATTACTCCATATAGTTGCCTCATTTCTAAAAGCCCGAGTGAAGAAAGCAGAGGTCAACAACTTCCTCGAACAGCTCCACGACAAGAAAATGCACGGAAACTTTCACAGAAATATAAAAAGATCAGTCCTTCTCGATGAAGCTAACGTTTGCGTTCCTGAATTCATCCGGATTTAATTTAGGCACAGAGGATTTTATTTTCGCGTGTCAGGACAGTGTCATTTCCACCTTGGTATATCCTTGCCGCATTTTACGTCAAGACGTTGCCAGCGATAGGTGCAGAGTGTGTCATGCACATTCTGAGCACCTACGGCACATACTTTCTGGGTGGCCTGACATCATACTCCTTAACAAAGAGAAATAAAGAAAAAAGAGTTCGTGATCGAATTCTCGGCTCCGACCGACAGCAACATCACCAGTTAAGGAGAAGCAGAAGGCGGTGAGGTATCGAGACCTTATGAGGGAACTGCAACGAATATTCCAAAAATATTCGGTAAAATGTGTAAAATTCGGTTCAACATGCCGACGCGCTTGCGAGATGGATGCAGAAAGTTGTCATTCTTGGATCGCTCCGTGTTCTCAAGACACACGAGGGTTTTACCGGCCCTTCGTTGTGATTCCATTGTACATGTGGTCACCTATCTCACCGTCGTGAGGCGTGGCTATTGGTGTAAGTTACCGAGGTTCTACTGGGATCCGGTGTCATTTTTCTGGACGGCAGTCGCTCCCAGCAGGACCCTGCGGTCGGTGAATGACCACTTTTTCTTCTACTACACTGGAACCCCCACTTACCGACGGTCTCATATGACCGTGACTCCGTTCCGAGAATTTGTATGATGTAAACCGTCAAGGGGAATTGCTGAACTATGATGAGCTCACGCGCCTCTCTCTCGGCCCCTTGGGCCCCCTCATACACGAATGCGAGCCGGCGGAATTCTAGGAACATATATCATCTATTTCAATATATACATCATACAATACATCATCATACATATAATCATACATCATCCATATACATCATCAATATATACATCTAGGAATATATATATATATATATATATAAGAATCGGGTTTTAAGTACTTTAAACTATATACAAAACGATAAATAGTTCCTTTTCTTCCAACTCCATACTTTGTTTTTGACCAAGATTCAGGGTATCCCGGCCCACTGAGCCTCATCCGCAATTTCATTGCCAGCAATTTCCACACGAGACGGAACCCACATAAATCGAAACCCACATGAACCGAATAGCAATCCCCGCACCCTTCCAGCTGACGTAGTATGATTTTGCACTAGGCGTCTTTAATCATTTAATCATTTAATTAATTCAATCAAAGTTTCTCAAGATAAACCTATTCGGGATGAGATACCTACGAAACGGCAGGGGGTTTCGAAAGACTCCGACCGGAGAACAGAAATTGGTGTGTAGCTCATACATAGCTGAAAGCCACCATAAGTGAAGAGTGTTGGACAGTATCCAGCATTCTTAGAGACGATTCATTCACCCTGAAAAAAGAGAGGGGTACCCCATTGCAGACATGACGCTCCCGACCTGACAGCCTTCGTCACAATGAACTTGATATGATGGGGTACCCAAGTCGTCCGTCTGTCTAGTACAATACCTAGGGAATTGAGTGTCAGCTGACATTAAATTTTAGTGTCACATAGAGTGAGAACTATATCCTCCACAGTAATCCTAGCCCTCGTCAGAAGACACACGGCTAAGATTTTAGAACAGAAATGGAGAGACCCAAAGTCACAAGCCAGAGATATAAACTCTCAACTGCTCGACTGAGTAGATCACAAGCCCCAGGGATAGAGTCAGTTGTGACGTGAAGAAGTACATCGTCGGCATACATTGCCGCTTTTACTCCCGCCGGCAGATGGTCCTTCAAACTTCTCAGGACCAAGTTGAGTAAAAGGGAGGAAATACGTTACCTTGCGGCACCCCCACCCCACGAGTTCTCTGCATCCTCCAGTCAGACGAGAAATAGAGGTTCCTCCTGCTGATGAGAAAAGAGATAAAATTGATCTGTCTCGCAGGAACCCCAAGATCCCTCAGCTCGTTAAACAATCTCCCAAGTAGAACAGATTCAAATGCGCCCTTGATGTCAAGTTCCAGCGCTAGAGTCCTTTTGCTATCTCCAAAGCCCGTCATTGATATCCGTGACCACTGACGCAACGCAGTCCATCGACGATCTTTCCCTTCCAAATCCAGATTGGAAATCCGGAATCCAATCATTCGTGCTCTGCCAAGTAATCCAAACGTCTCTGTGCTAGCCTCTCGAAAAGGTTGGGCTTTTACCAGTAATTTATGGTAACTTATTGTTTCAGGTTGGTCCAATCACCACTTACATTTACTCTGTCAAGTGTCAACGTGATCAGCTATTCATATTTACGATCATTTCCGTTGGTGTCACTTACCGCACGCTTATTCGTATTTGGAAAGTATTTCTGCAGTGGAACTTATGGGCAGTTTCGAAAGTCGACCTCTTCTTCTAACTTATGCCCCAGAGTCCCACTGCTGATACACTGAAACCCCCATTTAACCGGCCCCACATACCGTGTTCCTAGAATTCCGTCGGCTCGCATTCGCTGATGAGAGGTCCAAGGGGCTGAGAGAGAGGATTGCCGCCGCCTCGCATTCTGTAATACAGGGGTCCAAAGGCCCGAGGGAGAGAGGCGTGTGAGCTCAGCGGAGTCACGCAGTTCCCCCTAACTGTTTACATCATGCAAACTCTTGGAACACAGTCGCGGTCATCTGCACCCATACTTGAGACCGTCGCTAAATGGGGTTCCGGTGTACTTTCTGTTGAACTTATGGGTAACTGTTTGGGTAAGCAAATAAAGTCAATATAACTTTCTCTTTCTGCCCCTTCCCTCTTCCGACCCGCTACCGCCACCTAGGCTCTTACCCTCCGATCACAACGCACGTGTTCGTGGCCAATATGTGAACTACGAAAAGCTTTTAAACGCGAATCACCACTCTAATACCTCTACCACTGGAGTTTCTGGACCTGCAGTGGGATTCCGATGCATCATGTCATTTCTAAACGATCAGATCTCTCCTTCTATCGTACATATGAGGTAGACATATGTGACCTGTCGCGAAGAAAGGGACCTTAGTCGGAAAAAATCGATTTTCGGGTTTTTTCATTATAAAATATTTATTAAGTTGTTCTTTCTAATGAACAAAACGAAAAAATTCTAAAAAAAATTTCTGCCTTACAATTAAGCGACATAGCGACCTCTCACTCATAGATTCTACGTTTTTCGCAGCTATTTCAAACGCTCGCCCTGAAAAATCTTGCCTTTCTGACCAAGATCCCTTTCTTCGCGACAGGTCACATATATGTCCTGTCGCCTTCTCTCTTTCTATCATATGGGTTCCAAAAAGAGAGATCTGATGGTTTGAATCGATAAGTCCGGGACCTATTGATTCAAACGATCGGACCTCTCTTTCTGGAACCTATAGGATAGAAAAAGAGGGGTGATCAACTTCAAACGATTTCGAATTGAAGTCGTTTCAAAACGGTCGAAAATCTCTGTCTACCTCATACGACATAAGGAGAGAACCGATTGTTTAGAAACGTGTCGAGGTATCCGAATCCCACTGCCGTTTATTCGACCGTGGTTGGCGCTAAGCAATACCGGCCAACGGACGAAGTTTTCCCTGCTCAGAATTTCGAATTCCAGAATTTGTCGGGCTTTTGTCATCCGAATTCTATCCGATCGAGTTTGAAATTTGTTTGGTTATGTACGAAATTTGTCCGCTTCATCTCGAGGAAAAGAAACCCAAATATCATCTGATAGAATCTGAAAATCGTACTTTGGGCGTATCTAATAATCCGAATTCAAATTATCATTCTTATTATTTTCAGGTTTGAGCGAGGGATGGTACTAGCGGTTTTTCGAAGTTCCAACTTCGAAAATGCCCCGGCGACTCGTTTTTCAACTTAAAGGATTCGTCTCGGACTTAAAATGCAGGGAATTTTTCCTGCTATATGACTCTATACGTAACTCCATACCGACCATAAGGGCTCTTTTCATGCGGACGTCCACATATTATTATTAGACTCAAGCCTTTATGTTTATTCACAGACAATTGCAGACACGCTCACTTACGTATCCAATCGCACGCTTAAAGAATTTTAAGAATCATACTCGTTGGATATTCGAATCCTACCAAAACAAGCTAATCTCGGCCCAGCTTTTTCGCTAAAAAATATATGTGCCCCGTTTCATTGTTATTATTTTTTTTCGCATTTTATAACTAGCGGGTTTAAAAATTTTTTATTTGCAAATTTTTCTTTGATCTCCTATCAAATAAAATATTTTCATAGGACACTCAAGTAAAATGTTTTTTTAAATCTATTTTTCTATTTGACGTAGCCTTTACCCACCATATTTTGTATTGAAAACATAATCCGATGAAAAGTTTTATAGTTTACATGTATTCATTTTTACAGTATTATTATTTTCATAATTTATAGCGAAAAATGCTGTTATTAATTTCTAAAAATTATCTTCAAAAGTTCTTGTAAATACAAAAATTGAAATTTTAAAAATAGTTTGTAGGGGAAATTCTTTTTTTTTATGAAATAAAATTAAGTAAATTTCATGAAATAAATTCTTTTTCCTACCGCGGATGACCAGTGTTACTAGCGGATTCCGATTGATTCTAACTCCTTCTAGAATAGACATTTTTTCCGGACAAATTTCAGATTAATCCGGACGACTTTCCGCTTGTACTTTAACGAAAATTTTCAGATTCCGAATTGCGGACTAATTTCGGATTAATTAGGACTCCTTCCGTAGTCGACGTTTTTATCAGGACAAATTCAGGATTGACACGGACGAATTTTCATTTGCCCTTTAATTATATCGAGTAACAAATATTTCTTGTGGATTAATTTAGGATCCAAATTCCGGATTGACCGGACGAATTTTCATTTGTACTTCATTTTCAGCGAATACTTTTACTAGCACATAAACTATAGATTGATTCGGAATCCTTGCGAAATCGACGTTTTTGTCCGAACGAATTACGGATGTAACCGAACATATTCCAGATCGTACAGTTTTCAGATTAGACTGTATATGTTTCAGACAAAAATCGTGATTCGAATTGAATTCGGATGGGTTCGGACAAATTTTGGAATTCGAAATTTCTCTGAAATTTTGTGTTTCTGAAAAATGTGTTTTTATTGTATCTCAAATCTAACATTCCCTGCATTTGTTACATGAAATATAATGTATACTGTTGCGGAAAGTGCCTACCTTCCGCACAGATTTTCTGTATGAATAGCCCTAACTGAACGGACAGTTAGTTACTCCTTCCTTTTCTCTCTCCATCAATCAATTGTGCAAGATATTCGCTATTTGTCCAGAAAAGCTGCACGAGCAGACATGGCCTTTAATTTTGTTTTATTTTTATGTTTTCGAAGGATCCGGAAATTTGAAGGGTATCAAACAACAAGCCCAATAGTCTGAATTCCGTGTATTCTATTTCTTGTGCCTTGGTCATTCATGAAAAAAAGTTCGGTTTCGATCGCACGCTTTTCAAGTGCACACATGCACGCATCACCGTTTCACACATGCACCCAACATACGCATGCGCACATACTTTTCGTGTTCGAGGTAGTTAGGACATACACTGAAGTAAATTAATTATTTTTCTTTTCAATCAAAATTATTCGAGACGCAGAGTAGTGTTGCCGAAAGCGGAAATTCGCAAGAATTACAAGTTAAAACAAGCCTCTCATTTTTATTACAAAAGGATAGTAAAACATAAAAGGAAAGAAAAAAAAACTAAAATGGTGCACTTATGATTTGCCTTTAAATGACTGAAAAGATTTGAACTAACTATTTCACAACCAATTTCGCGAGTTATGCCAGATAATTAGTAATCTTGTAAGAATTGCCAATCATCGGCTTTCATCACAAAAGTGTCAATAAATATTCTTCTCATTCCTCTTTCTTCAGTTTCCACGCTTCTGAAGATGAAGGCGTCCATATCGTCTCGAGAGAATGGAAAGGATCGAAACCTGGACGTTCCTATAACAACAAAAAAATAATAAATTTGGCATTAACGAAATTTATCAGAGTTTATCTGAAATACCTGTTATCCAAAAAGAACAGTACATTGACATATTTTTTTATGTGCCTTGTATGGGTCATTATTTCTGAACTGCCCCAACTTTAAAAGTCATGTCTTCCAATTGCCTTAAAATTTTTAGAATTTTGTTTGCCTAAACGATAGTAGTTTACCCACCAATTTATAGACTTTTACTACCATCCCTCCCCGAACTACAGGGGGTGAAATTTTTATCCCCTGGGCAAAACGGGTATTTTCAAATGGTCATAACTTCCTTTCTACAAATGCGAATTGAATTTTCTATAAGTGATTTCTCAAGGGTTTTTCATGTCCTTTCATTCTATGCGATCCACTGTTTTTAATTTTTGTTGGTCGACATTATGGGACTGATAATAGTTATGCAATTATGGGAAGATATCCGAGCGAAACCCTCCCTTGCGCGCTTGGGCAGGTCGGCCAGTCCAGCCGATGCACCGAACGGCGCTTTTTCATTCAAATTTGATTCATTCAGAAATACTTTTCATTAGTACAGAAACTTTCGAAAAAATTTTCATGTAGTTATAAACAAATTAGGGAACAAAAATGTTTTTTAAGAGAGCATTCACTAATTACCTAAAGTTTTTTCGACCCTTTTTACCCCTCGCCCCTCCGTAACGTTTTTTTCGAGGTTTTGCTGTATATTTTCATCATTATCGTAACATAAATCAGACTTGTGAAAGGCTAACATCAATTAACAATAGTTTAAACTATTTATATAAACAAATTATCACTACAAAAAATTCGTCCTTTCTCTGAAAGAAACTTGGTCTCGTGTATAGTCAAAAAACTAAAGACATCGACATACATAGACTTTCCTTTGTTTCTCATATTGTACCATGAAATAAAAGGCAATCACATAGACTGTCATTTGTTTCTTGGCCTCAAGCAAAACGTTGCACTGCGTTACTCTGACTTCAGTCTCCTGAAAGGTAAGAGCAGCAAACGTG
>JAUMHM010000048.1:6207280-6222531 GCA_032362435.1 Melikaiella ostensackeni
AGAATAAAGCCAATTTTTCATTCAAAATATCGTTTTTTCATTGTCAGGCCGAAGACTTTTCAGCCCATGTAGTATTACGTAACGCAGTTTTTCGGCATTTGTGAATGTCAATCCCATGGACATAACACAATTCTCCGTAATTCTCCCCCTCATTTCCAAGCGCATCTCGTAATATTCGAACGGTCCTTTGCTCTTTGTTTATTAATTCGCGTTACCGTAGAGAACAGAGGCCATCTTCGTGTTGCCGAATTCCTTTGTGCCATCTTTGCCACTCCGAGTGAACTCGAAAATGAGACCATCAGACATGTTCTCTTCAGGTAATGGAATAGGCCTTCCCTGAGGTTGAGTCCTCCAACCGTGCACAGAAAATCATACTGCGAAAGATGAAAATTGACATCATGCCCCTGCAAATGAACTTGAATTTTTGCTCAGAATTAGAGGTGTGCACTCAGTCGGATGGATCGAATATCCGACAAACGATCCGTCAAACGATCCGTCAAACGACTCGCCACAGGGCGCTTCAATGCAAATCGCTTGTCGAATATTCGAATCCGATCGGAATCGGTTCTTAAATCCGACATCCGATTTGCGTTATTTCAGATGGATTTTATTTCACTACAAGTTGAACAATTTCGGTTTTGAGAAATCCTACTTATAAAGTAACTTGAGTAGCTTTGATTTTTTTTAAATCAAACTCAATTTTTAAAAAGTCCAATGTTCCAAGCGTGCCCGAATAAGTTACAATTTGCATTGGAAATTCGATCGGACTGAGTGCACACCTCTACTCAGAATGTATGTGCCTACCAATTTCTTCTGTTTCATCTTTATCAAATTCTCGAGTTGTAAAGATGTTTGAAGCGGAAATCCTTCAAATTTTTCGTACAATGTATTTCTAGGAGCCTTCGGTTTATTGACATATTTCTGAATATTCCCCAGCACAGATATGGTGTACTCGTTTTGATCCATGACTACTCTGTACAAATTACTCTGAAATTTACGGCTTTTTCAGTTTTCGACCCCACTAAAATCAATGAAAATGATACTAAGAATCGGATAAAGTCACATTTTTTTCGGCAAGGAATAACCTTTCAAATGTGATTGTGGAACGATCTAAAGCTTCATTCTTCACTGAGCTGTGACTTTTAAGCCAAACAGTGCACGATATAAAAAAAAATCAAGAGAAGAAAAACGTTTCTTTTTGGAAGTCCTACAAGATTGTCGTGACAACTTTTTGAATTTTTTTGAAAAATAGAAAATTCCAATTTTGAGCTAGATAACGCGGAATACAAAAGAAAGTTAAGATATCAAAATTGTTGCTTTTACAAAGACCTGTAAACTTGCCTCTAAATATTTTCTGGTGGGAGGCATGGTTTGTATTTTAAGTATAGAAAATAATATTGGAATATTTTTATTTTTATTTTTGAGCCAAAGGACGCGAGATGAGAAAAAAATAGTCAAAAAAGTAGAATTTGTGCTTTTGACAGGTCAAATAAAATTGTTGTTAAACATTTCCTTATAGGACCAATCGTGAACCAAGATAATTTTTTTAATCGTCTTTTTAATTATTTACTTGTATATATTACACAGTGAGCGCAGAAAATCGAGCGCAAAGCGCGAATATTATGATGAGAATGTCTTCCTTAAGGCCGATAAAGCCTTAAGTTGATAAATTTCTTTTCTCATTCAAAATCAAAAGCAAATTTATAAATTTGTACATGAAGAACATATAACACTGAGCGCGAAGCGCAAGATCATGTTTCGGAGCGCGAAGCGCGCGAGGAGAATGTGCCCGCAAAGCGGGCAGATTTTTTTTGGTATCATTACAGCTTGGGCGGTAGAGGGAATAGATGTATAGGGGTATATGTATATAGATTATCGATGGTATGGGGCGATTCCTGACAAAGTGACGGTACAAAAAATGTAGTATCTGAGGATGGATGAAAATAAAAATGTGGTATCTGGGGATACCACTCTAAATGTTGGTATCTGTGAATGCCACTCTCAGAGGTGGTATCTGGGGATTCCACTCTTAAAGTTAGTATCTGAATATAGAACCCTAAAAGATGGTATCTGAAGATTCCACTTTAAGAGGTGGTATCTGAAGATTCCTCTTTGAAAGGTGGTATCTGAAGATTCCACTCCAAAAGGTGGTATCTGTGGATTCCGCTCTAAAAGGTGATAACCGACAGATTACACTCTAAAAAGCGGTATCTTTGAATTTCTCCCTGAAAGTTGCTATTCGGAGATTCCATTTTAAAAGGTGATATCTGAGGATTCCACTCGAGAAAGTGGCATCCGAGGATTCCACTCTAAAAAGTGGTATCTGAGGATTTCACTCTAAAAAGTAGTATCTGTGTATTTCACCCCAGAAGGTAGTATCTGGGAGATTCCGCTCTAAAAAGTGGTATCTGAGGATTCCACTCTGATAGGTAATATCTTAGGACATGAGGTCATATAGCATATGGGTCGAAGTAGCACATAGGGCAATATGTCACATGAAATACTCTGACACATGGGGTAATGTGGAACATCGGGTCTATGTTTTTGGTCAAAATTGTACATTTGGAGTAGTATTGAACACGGGGCAATTTAGCACAAGGGCTATTTTTTGGCACACGGATTAGTGTGTGGCAAGGGGTAATGTGGCACCTAGGGTATATGTTTTTGGCTAGAGTAGTATACTCAGTACAATATTGCACTATTTTTTCCGAAAACATGCATACAAGTTGGGTCTAGTATTTAGTGAATATCGTACTATTTTTTTTAAAAACATCCTCGATTCTTGAAACAGCAGCGGCAACAGTGAGATCTTTTTATAATACAGAGAGATATTTCACAAAAAAAGTCAAATTTCCATGATTTCGAAAAATTGGAAAATCGATCTCAATAGTATTTTTGTAAATTGTCAAGATACTTTTAGAATTTTTTCCCTAGATTCTTTCCATGGGTCAAACCTGGTGCAAAACGTCACAAAATTCCGAATAATGATTGTACTCACCAAGTTATTTTTAAAAAGCCAAGACAATAATATACTTATAAACATTACTAGAATTGATCAAAATCTGATAAATGAGAATTTTCAAAGAAATTTTGTATGTATTTACACATTTTTGAAATTTTGTGACTTTTTGCACCAAGTTTGACCCAAGGACAGAATGAAAGGGAGAAATTCTGAAAACATGTTGATAATTGATCAAAATACTTTGCAGCCTCACCTTCAAAATGAGCCGAAGAACTTTTAAAATTGTTAGTCATTACCAGAGTTATTCCAATTTTTCAACTCATTGAAATTTGGCGTTTTTGTGCGATATCTTTTTATAAAATTGGCATTTCGCCTATAGGCTTCTTAGACGAAGAATTTTTTTAACTTTTGTTATTTTATGAGCAGAAAATTTTCATGGTAATATTACGAAAATGAAGGCACTTTAGCAACAGCTCAGAGGACAGGCGTGTAGATCATTTCCACTGGTACCGTAGGTGAATAAGTTCAAAGTTATGGTCTTTCAAAGAAAAACACTTTTGATTGAAAATTTAGCTCTTTTGGAAATATCTGATTTCCCTTAATTTTTGATACGTGAATAACAATTTTACTGGTATATTTTCGCGTCTGATGCAAAGAAAATAAGACATTACAAGCTGTTAGAGATAAGACGTTATATATATATATATATGTATATTTTTTAATTTACAGATAATTTTAGACACTTTAATTTCTGTTTTGACTATTTTAGGCCATTAATGCTCTGAAATGTAGTAATTTTCAATTAACTCAATTTTTTCATCTACTTTCAGCAGTTTCAAATGTGCCAGGATATTGCACGATGTTAAAAATCTATATCTTATTTTAAAATGAGAATTGAAAGAGTTTCAGCAAGAACTTTGCAACGGCAGTTATATGTGCTCTAAAAGAAGAGGAGGGAAGGAACTGCAGAAAATATGAAACATGCAGGGATTGCAGGGTCCTTTGACGTGTCTCGCTTTTGAAGTTTGAAAGAGAGACAGAAAAAGTATTAAGCTGTGAAAAATTTCGAAGGCTTTTACGGAATTTCAAGAGATTTTTAGAGACTTTAAAGGATCTTAAGAAATTTTGAATGATTTCATACATTACTAAAGACATCAAAGGATTTCGAAAGATTGTAACACTGAATTTGAATCAATCAATACTTTTATGGATTTTTATGAAAATATGCTAAAAAATTCGAAAAGAGTAATTGAAAATTCAGCTTTTTCAAAAGAGGCACAACTGAATTTTTCATTTTAGGTCTAAAATACTTGATATGCATTCCCGAAACCTAATCAGCAAGACCTTGTAAGTGAAAATGGTTTTAGGTTAGACGTAAGGCTTAAATTTCACGAATTTAAAGTAATTTCATTTTGAGCAAACTCAACATAAGAATATACCTGTAATTCGAAATTATTGCAACTCTTTTCATATACTCTCAAACTCTTTAATAGCTTGACGACACATTTCGGTGGACTTTTTTATAGACTTGTATGGATTTCCATATAATGAATTTTGCAACGGCAGTTTTATGTGCTCTAAAAGAAGAGAAGGGAGAAAACTGCAGAAAATATGAAACATGCAGAGACTGCAGGGTCCCTTGATGTGTATCGCTTTTAAAGTTCGAAATAGAGACAGAAAAAGTAAAAAGCTGTGAATTCCCATCTGATATTCGCTTTTTGCGCATCCCGCATATTTCCTGAAAGGACTTCGCGTTCGCACGAATCTGTAGGAGGCCCACTTAATCCTCCAAAGGCGAGAATGAGGGAGGAATTGAAACGAGGACTCAGGACAGGGTGCACCTCGATGTTCCGTTAACAAGAAACCAATGTCACGTAGTAAATCTTAAGCGAGGGGCGGATTCGTCGCCTAAAGAGTGCTGATGGAAGCCTCCGAGGGAGAGCTAGAAAGTGGGAAATGCCACTTCCAGATCGCCACTGTCGTATCCGCGTGGGAAATTTACGTCCCTTGTGAGTTTTCGCTCTTTCAGGACAAAGGAAAGTCAGGTTTTTCAAAGAAATCTCAGCTTCTAATTACATTTATTTTTTATTCTAAAGATACTTTTGAAATTTGGACTTTAAAATTGAATCAAAATTGGGCTGCTCTAATATCTGTTCTAGATAGGCATGGGCGATGTCGATTCAGATTATTTCGGGCCAATTTATCGACTTTTATAAATCCGATTAATACTCCGATGCATTCGATAGATATTTCATTTTTTTTCTTATTCAAAAAAATTCCGAAATATTTGAAGGGATTTCTGAAGACTTTAAAGGATTTTACGGAATTTCAAGCGATTGTGAGGAAATTTGAAGGGTTTTAAGAAATTCCGAAGGATTTGAAGAGATTCACAAGTATTTCAAAGGCTATTCCGGGATTTTAAGCAAATTCCAAAGATTTTGAAGGATTTCATGAAGTCCCTAAAGATTTGGAAGAATTTCCACACATTTTAAAGGATTTTACTTGAACTTCAAAATTTTTTTAGTGAATTTGAAGAATATAAAGAGATTTCGAAGGACTTCCAATTTTTACATAAGTATTTCCAAAGATTTTAATGTACTCCAAATACTGAAATTTAAAAGGAATTTTAATAGACTTTCAAGGATTTTAATGAGTTTCAAAGGATTTCCAAAATTTTTCGAAGATTTCTCTGAATTTCAAGCGATTTTTGGTGACTTTAAATGATTTTAAAAGATTCCGAAGTATTTGTAAGGATTCTCAAATGCTTCAAAGGATTTTTCGGTATCTTGACCAAATTTTAGAAATATTAAAGGATTTCAAGTAATCCTGAGGATTTGAAAGGATTTACGAACATCACACAGGATTTTATGAGATTGCAAGTGATTTTCACGGCTTATGGAGGTTGTTAATCGATTTCGAAGGATTTCATAGAATTCCAAAGATTTTCCCGAAAATTTCCAAGGATTTTATGAAAGTTCAAGCGATTTTTAGAGACTTCAAAGGATTTAAAGAGATTTCGAGTGATTTCATAGATTTCTAAAGATTTCGAAGGATTTTGAAGAATTCAAAGAGATTCCAAAGAACTTTCAATTATTTTAGAAAGATTTCCAAGGATTTCGAAGTACTTCAAATACATTTGAAGAATTTCATTCAGTTTCAAGAAATTTTCAGAGGTTTCAAAGGATTTCAATAAGTTTCAAAGCATTACCAAAAATTTCCAAGGACTTTACAAAATTTCAAGCGATTTTTAGGGACCTTAAAGGGTCTCAAGAGATGCCCAGTTATTTCATATATTTCTAAAGATTTCAAAGGATTATACTGAACCTCGAGTAATTAAATAAGATTTCTTCCAATTTCTAATTTTGAACATCCATTTTTTTCAAAGAGACTTTCAAGGTTTCCGAAGTACGTATTTTAATAACATTTAAAGAATTTTACGGAAATTCAAGAAATTTTGAGAGATTTTGAAGAATTTTGAGAGATTTCAAAGAACTTTCAAGTATTTTAGAAAGATTTCCAAGGATTTCGAAGTATTTCAAATACACTCAAAGAATTTCACGAAAATTCAAAGGAATTTCAAGAGATTTTAAAGGATTTTAATGAGTTTCAAAGGAATCCCAAAAATTTCGAAGGATTTCATAAAATTTCAAGCGATTTTCAGAGACTTTGAAGGATCCTAAGAGATTCCAAGTGATTTCATAGATTTCTAAAGATTTTAAAGGATTTGATTAAATTTCGAGAAATTTTAAGAGATTTTAAAGAATTGCGAAAGATTTGAAATAACTTCCGATTGTTTTAGAAATATTTCCAAGAATTTCGAAGTATTTCAAATACTTTTAAACAATTTCACGAAATTTCAAGGAATTTTAAGAGATTTTAAAAGATTTCAATGAGTTTCAAAGGATTCCCAAAAATTTGGATGGATCTTAAGAGATTCCGAGTGATTTCATAGATTTCTGAAGACTTTGAAAGATTTTATTCAATTTCGAGAAACTGTAAGAGATTTTGAAGAATTTTGAACGATTTTAAAGAACTTTCAATTATTTTCGAAAGATTTTCAAGGATTTCGAAGTATTTCAAATACATTCGAAGAATTTCACGAAGCTTCAAAGCAATTTTAAGAGATTTTGAACTATTTTAATGAGTTTCAAAGGATTCCCAAAAATTTCAAAGGATTTTATGAAATTTCGAGCGATTTTCAGAGGCTTTAAAGGTTCTTAAGAGACTCCGAGTGATTTCATAGATTTTTAAATATTTTGAAGAATTTTATTGAATTTCGAGAGATTTTAAGAAATTTTAAAGAATTTCGAAAGATTTCAAAGAACTTCCAATTGTTTTAGAAATATTTCCAAGGATTTCGAAGTATTTCAAATACTTTTAAAGAATTTCATGAAATTTCAGGGAATTTTAAGAGGTTTCAAAAGATTTCAATGAGTTTCAAAGGATTCCCGGAAATTCCGAAGTATTTTATGAATTTTCAAGCGATTCTCAGAGACTTCAAAGGATTCTAAGAGATTCCGAGTGATTCCATAGATTTCTGAAGACTTTAAAGGATTTTTTTTAATTTCCAGAAACTTTAAGAGATTTTAAAGGTTCTCGGAAGATTTCAAAGAACGTCCAATTTTCTTAGGAATATTTCCAAGGATTTCGAAGTATTTTGAATACTTTTAAAGAATTTTACAAAATTTCCAGGAATTTCAAGAGGTTTTGAAAGATTTCAATGAGTTTCGAAGGATTCCCAAAAATTTCGAAAAAGTTTACGGATTTTCAAGCGATTCATAGAGACGCTAGAAGATATTAAGGGATTTTGAATGATTTCAAAGATTACCAAAGATTTTTAAAAATTTTACTGAATTTCGAGAAATTTTAGAAGATTACATCTCATTTCCAATTTCTAACTTCCAATCTCTTCAGAAAGATTTCCAAGGTTTTCGAAGCATTTCGATAAAATTTAAAGAATTTCACGAGATTTCGAGAAATTTTCAGAGATTTTAAAATATTTCCAAATATTTCAAAGGATTTTACGGAATGTCAAGCAAATTTCAGAGAATTTAAATGATTTTAAGAAATTCCAAAGGTTTTAAAGAAATGCCTAAGTATTTCAAAAGATTTGACGAGATTTTAAGCAAATTTGAGAGATTTTAATAGATCTTGATAGATTTCGAAGGATTTCATAGACATTCAAAGTTTTCAAAGAATTATAATAATTCCGAAGAACTTCAAGAGATTTTAAAGGATTTCAAGAGATTTACAAGGATTTCGAAGTATTCCAATAACATTTAAGGAATTTTAGGAAATTTCAAGAAATTCCAAGAGTTTTCAAATGATTTCAATGATTTCAAAGTATCCCCGAAAATTTCGAAGGTTTTTACGGAATATCAAGCGATATTTAGATATTTTAGAGAATTTTAAGAGATTCCCAAGTATTTAAAAGAATTATGCGAGGTCCCGACCAAATTTTAGAGGTAATTAGGTTCCATAAAGTTTCAAAGGATTCCCAAAGATTTCAAAGGATTTAGAAGGATTTCAACACTCTCAATTTGAATCAGACGAATGTGGTTCAATCTCTAATTTTCACTGATTCAATTAGTCATGTTGAATGATCTAATCAGTAACTTCCACTGGCCGAATCAGTCATTTTGAAAGGTCTGATATGTAACTTTCAATAATTAAATCAGTGATTTTGAATAATCTTATCCGTAACTTCCACTAATTAAATCAGTCACTTTAAATGATCTAAACTATAATTTTCTCTGATTAAATCATTCATTTTGAATGGCCTGATCAATAGCTTTTGCTGAATAAATGTCATTTTAGATGATCTGATCAGCAACTTTCATTGAGTTAATCAGTTATTAATAGTTAACTTTAATCATTTGTTAAAATGCATGCATTAAATTGAGACCTAAATAAAAATTATTAACGTAATATTTGAATAATAATAATAATAATAATTAATATAACATAAAATATTATAGATATTAATTCATTGATAATTATAGTTTGTTATTGATAATAATTCAATAATATTTAATCAGAATTTTTATTTATTATAAATATCATTTTAAAAGTGTATATTTATATAATATCTAAAAACGAATTTTTAATCAATTTTATAACGTAACCACCACTGTTTTTCCATTTTTCTTGAATCAAATGACTGATTTATTTGTAACTTAGAATATAATAGACGAGTCAGTCACTTCTTTCAATTGAAAGTCAGTCATTTCAAGTGACTGAAAGCTTTAATCAGCAATATTGTATGATTAATCTGTTAAAACGACGGTTTCGTCAGTAGAAGTAATCAGTCAAATATTGACATTCAAATTCAGAGTCAAGAGATTGTTTCCCGGAATTCTTAAAGATTTCAGAGGAATTTTAAAAGATTTCAATGAATTTCAAGAAATTTGATTTTAGGGGTTTCGTGATATTTCCAAATATTTCAAAGGTCTTTAAGGGATCACGAGGAATTTAAAGAGATTTCAATAGATTTGAGTCATTTTCAATGGATTTCAAAAAGACGCCGAAGTATAATGCAGGATTTCAAGAGACTGTGAAAGTTGACCAAGGATTTTAAAGGATTTTTCGTAATTTCAAGGATTTTAAGAGATTTTAAAGGATTGCAATGGCTTCCAAGGGATTCAGAATGATTCTAGGGGATTCTACATGATGTCGAAAGATTTTGGAGGATTTCAAGGGATTTTAATGGAATTAAAGAATTTCAAGGGATTTCGACGAATTTCCATGGTTTTGAAAAAGTTTTTACGGGATTTCAAAGACTTCTAGAGATCTCTTTAGGTTTCAAAGTATTTTAAGGGATTTCCAAAGAATTAAAAATAATTTCAAATTATTTTGAGAGATTTTGCATGATTTTAGAAGATTTCACGGGTTTGAAATTTTTTCAACCGATATCGTGGCTTATCAGATTTCATGGCAAGGTAAAACGCCCAGTCTTTGCCACCTTAAGCCATTTGGTTGACTTCGGAAAATTTTATGACATTTAAGATAAGTTGTGATGAAAAGTAATCAAAATTAATGGAATCTGTAATTATTCATGATTCTTATGTTCTTTTGCTCTTCCCTGATAATTTGTTCACATTTTTCAAATGAAATTTCAAAAATAATAGTGCAACAAAAGCCCAGTTATCGCCAGTCTGCTATCTTAGCTTACTTAGTTATCGTCAAGTCTGAAGGCTAATTTTTACCAAGTCAACAAAATGTATTAGAAATCGTTGAAATAAAAAAAAATTACCTTTCGAGTTACTCAATTATGTTTTCCACAATAATTCTAACCATAAAAATGAGTGTTCTGCAAACAACTTTCAAATTGCACTTTCAAACTTTTCTTATCGAATCTTCAAAAAATGCACATTTCTGATTGGCTTGTTCTGTACGGCGATCTATGTATCCATAAATGTTGAAAATCGCCTAAAATTTTAGTTTAATAACATCTTGAAAGGTTTATTCTTCATTTTTTCATAATAATCTGCCAATTGGCGACCACTGGGGTCTAGGCGATCACTGGGGCCTTGGCGATGATGGATTGTTTTACTTTACTTTAGAAAATTGAAAAGTTTCAAAAATAAATTATTTATTATTGTCGATTCAAGCTGACCATTATTTTCTAAAACTAGAATCCAGTTCTGTTTCTTCGTGAATCGCCCATCCCTACTTATATCTTTTCAATCATATATATTTCATATTTTCTTTACTAATAAAAAAATTTCACAAGATATCTTAAGACCCTTTTATCTATTAATTCAAAAATGCTATACACGAAATACGAAATTCACCTTGGGAAATGGGAAGTCGACTTTACGATCGCAACAGCAAGCGGCGAGAGGCCTTTATTGTCAGTCCCAAGTGGGCTTTAACTATACATATACAATATTCGAAAGACAAAATGAGCTGGATTACCTATAACGTTATGCCTATTATATTATGTTCCGTGGGTCCAGGGGTTCGTGTTACCCCGATAAAACGGTTATACGGTCCAGGACAAGCTGCTCTGCAAGTTACGTCTTTGAATTTACGAACCTATAATTCAAACTTACACCCCTGGAATGGAAAATTATCGGGGGCGTCTCACTACCCTCCAGAGAGATGAAGTATACCTAACGTGGCTCTACATATTAGAGAAGCCACGGGACAAAGGACCTAATCGAGTTTTTCAGCTTTTTTTTGCGTGCGCCTTACAATTTTCAATTCGAAGCAAGGATTACTTTCTACCGTAGAAGCACCTGACTTTGGACATGTTGATTAACTTCAGACATTTGATCGTTTTTCAGTTTTTTTGAAACCTGTAAGAAACTGGTAACCGAAAATATTGTTTAAAGAATAATAATTCAGAAGTTAAGATTTCCAACTCTACTATCAATAAGCATGTAACTGATTTCGAGGGTAATACCTAATATATGCAGAAGATGCTATCGTGGAAGCAGTCCTGAATGTTAAATCCAAAAAGTTGTCAACCCGTAGAGCATTAATACAGTATAGAATGTCCCGAAGTACAATTTTTGACAAATTGCTCTTAAAGTTCCCTCTGAAACCATGAAAACAAACAGCACTTCCAATTGAAGAAGAGAACTATTTGGCAAGTGAGTTACTAAAATGTGCTGAATGGGGATTTTCTTTGACGGTGCAGGATCTTTGTTTGGTGGTTGAACATTATGTTTCATCTCTTGACAAGCAAGCATCTTTATTTTCCAATAAATGTGAAAGACATTGGATGAGAAACTATTTTAAAGAACATAAGGAATTTCCGTCGCGGTTTGGAGAAAATATTAAGCATGTACGAGCTGCAGTTAGATTCTTCAAAAACTAGTACGTCTGTGATGATGGCAGACTCCGCATCCGGTGTATTATTCGTTTAAAACGATATGCCTTTCATACGTGAAAAAATTGAAAGGTTCAAAGTTAATAATAGGTGACAACCTTTCTAGTCACATATCCTTAGAAGTAATCCGCTTTTGTGAAGAAAACGATATTCGCTCCGTACTCTTGCCTCTAAATACAACTCATTTAAAGTTTGGAGTCTTTGGACGTAGCGTTTTTTGGTCCAATAAAGGGGAGGTGGCGTAAGTCCCTGCTGGGATGGAAACTAAAGAATGAAGGTGTCTAATCTAAGTGCCTATTTCCAAGGATGCTAAAAGATACCACTGAAACTTTAAAAAATTCTTCTCGGAATCTTGTAGCTGGCTTCAGAAGTACAAGTATCATTCCACTAAATCCTCAGCTTGTTCTTCGAAAGATATTAAATGGAGAACAAGTTCCTGATCACACCCATTGGACTGATTCATTTGTGAAGGTTTGTCAGGAAAATAGGCTATTTGCGAAAAGGAACTAAAACTAATAGGAAAAGAAAATAGTTTGATGTATTGCCTGGATCCTAATCACGACAAAGAAAATCATCTCCAGGATGATGTACCCCTAGCAAATCGGTTAAAAAAACGGCGTCCCAGTATTCAGATGAAAGAGAAAGAAGACCTGTTGAAGGAACCTGTTTTTTAAGAAGGGAACTTTTTTTAATAGAGGGAGAAAATGGAGCCCATTTGAGAAGCCTTCTATAGGCAAAGTATTTGAAGCAATTACAAAAACCATGCTTCAGGTTGCATTAATGCAAAAGAAAACACGAGAAAAAAATACTTCTTTCTCATTCTCAAAGTCTTCTAAAGTAAAAACGGTATCTCGAGAGAACGTTCGTTCAATATTAAAAGTTTTTTCAGAGTGATGCGGTAATTTTTTCTTTTCAGGTGTGAAAATCAACGACATTTCATAAACAACCGATTGATACTTCTCTAACATGTTAATTGATCAAGATGTCCTCATTTGATAGTTTTCAAAAAAGGACTACCTGCAATGAAAGAATACGTGTTTGATTTTGAAATATACTATAGCGCCTGAAGTTTGGAATTTGACACCCAACTTCGGGCACTTTTTAAGTAATAAATAATACAACAAGAATAGATCACAGAATTTTTAAATTAACATATCTTATTAACAGTAATTTAAAAAATACGCAAATGTAAAAGAGAAAACTTGTAACATAAATTGTATTTAATTCTAAAAAAATCATAAACAAAAATTATATTATGATAGTTGAATAGTTATTTGATATTCTTTTAATAGCATTAAGTGGTGAGCTACCCTTGCATTGTTAGTTATGTCTATCTTGCAAGAAAAGTTTAATGATCGCATAATGTTAGAACAAATGCTGACCAAACTCATGAAAACTCTAATTAATGAAGACATGACCCTAACTTACCACGAAAATCACAATTACCAAGGGTTAAGTCTTCATGAATTAGAAGATTTAACACAATTTTTGTTGGAAGTTTTTTTTGGACATATGAGTATTTTGAAATTTAAGAAAAGTTTACCTTCTGAGAAGGGCAGCAAGTGGTAATAGCAAGTGCCATTCGACAAATTATGAATAAAATAAAAATTATTGCAATACTGACACATCTTTTCAATTTTTTATTACAGAACAGACATCGCCGCGCTGGCTCTATAGCGCTGGTTTTCCGTTCGGGTTAGGTTGTAATTTTGGTAGTAATTTAGGGTTATGTGAGTCTCCATAAAATCGTATTTGCATGGATTCGCTCTGAAATTGTTTAAACATTATGCGGTTTTGAAATTTTTTGTTACTAGACAGACGTAACTGACTAATTGGGTATAGTTCTAACTCCAATAAGGATGGAGAGTGGTAACAGCATCATCCATTAAACAGTGTATGACGTAAATTAAATGTGTATGAAGCTTTTATGTAAGAAAATTGAAGAAAATTGTTTGAATTAAAAATTGTTGTGTTTTCAGCAGTATACTTTGATCATAAATTCCTTGGAAATTCCTTCAAACTCTTTAAATATATTGAAAATTCTTCGGAATCCCTTGAAATCCCTTTAAATTCTTGAAATCTATTAAAAATTCCTTGGAATCTTTAAAATATTCAAAATTCCTAAGAATCTTCGGAAATAACTTCAAATATTTGAGAATCTCTCCAAATCTCAGAAATGCTTCAAAATCCCGGAATTCTTGTGAATAAAGTCTTTGAAATCCATTACAATATTATAAAACCTCGTGAAATTACGTGAAATCTGATGATATTCCTTGAAATCCCTTCCAAAATTTTAAATCCTATGAAATCCTTTGCAATCCTGGAAAGTTCATTAAATTACCTTACTGAGTGTCTTCAAAATCCCTTGAAATTCTTTGAAAATCCTTCAACCTATTTGGAAATCTTCTGAAATGTCCTAACATCTTACAAATCCTATAAAATTTTTCCAAATTTTCGAAAATTCCAGGAATTTCTTTAACATTTTGAAATTTCAGAAATTTTTGATATCAATTGAAATTCCTTAAAAGTCTCTAGAAATTCCATAAATGCAATTTGAAATCTTCAACTTTCGCTGAAGACCATTGGAATCATTAAGAATACCCTAAAAACTCTTGAATCCTATAAAATCCCTCAAAATCCTTGGAAAGTTAAGGAAATTCTTTGCAAGTCCATAAAAACATTTGAAATCTCTTAAAACCCCTTGAAATCTTTGAAATAATATTAAGTCCCTCAAATAATTCCTGTGAAATTCCTTAGGCTGCCTTGAAATCTTTACCATGTTTCCCGACATTTTAGGCCCAAGATCAAAACGCATCTGGAATTGGCGAGTGCCATAAGCGCAAGTATTATATACTTCCTTGAAAAATAAAATTTACCCACTTTCGGCTACTTCAGCGACACAATGATATGGCCATCGGATAGAGCAGCGTTTCCCAAACTACTACTCTTTCTTTTGTATGAAATTAACACCAGTTACAAAAATTTTAATTATGAAAACATGGTTCAATTAAATTTCAATAACCTGAATCAATTTCTTTATATAATTACAAAAAAGGAAAAAAGATTAATAGAAATCGTTGGATATTCAAAGTAATGAAGGAAATCTTTGAGTGGATACAAAAGTACAATAAATCTTAACTGGGATTGAAGATATTAACCGGTTTTTTACTGCCTTTTTTCGATCTTCTCGTCCGAATCTAATGAAACTAATGAAACTAATGCAGGCTAATAAAATTCAATTCCAACGACATGCAATTTGTCTATAAAGGTTGAAAATTTGAAAAGTAATAAATATTGAAGTGAATATTGAGCTGAAATTTTTTAAATTAAACTCCTTCAAATTTTTAAATTTTATAGACCAACAATAGGAGGGTCGCTCAATAAATACTTAGCCTACAAAAGAAAAACGAAAATTTTGGAAAAGTGGCAATTTATTTTTCCACATAATCTCCT
>JAUMHM010000048.1:6237622-6256101 GCA_032362435.1 Melikaiella ostensackeni
GGTTGTCAGCACCAGAAACTATTGCAAGCATGTTACATGAAAACGTGGTTGACAGATGCCAATTCTCTGCAGATACCAATGAATCCATCTAGCACATTATTGATATATTAATGGTTGTCGCGTCACGGCTCAGAGAGAGTACACGCACAAACATAATGTTGTAGCGGGCATTAAACGTCAACAGATCGCGTCAAGCCTAGGACTCTTAACTGAGTGAATACCTTTCTATGGATACATTTCAGGTCCCATTCTAGAAAACGAAGACTTTATCTTGTACTGGGATGTTACTGTCCAATCAAATTATGATATCCGAGCCACTCAACCCGACATAATCATGCGTGAGAAAAAATGTAGAAAGATCTATATCATCGACATTGCTTGTCCACTTAACCGAAATCTGCAGGCAGCCTACACAAACAAAATACATGAGTATAGCGAGCTAAGGCATGAAGTGAAGACAACATGAAGGAATCTGAAACATGCATCTATTCATCCTATTGTGATTTCGGCGACAGGCAATGTGCACGCAAGATGCACTGATTATCTCGAACATAGAGGAATCAGTAGGGTACTAGCAGCAGCTCAGAAAGCGGTCTTATTAAACACCTGTTGCATTCGTGAAAAACTTTTTAGACCACCAGAAAGAAGACTTCTGCAATCATATGGAGTAAGAGACGGTAGCTCTCAAAAAGCATCCAGAGGCGATTAATGTCACCCTTAAACCCTCTCGGCTGCTGCGTGAGGACAACAGCGATGAACGACAAACTACAAACTACACCATACACCTAATTTCGTATCTACTACAACATCATCGCAAGAAATTTCAGACATCGGATTAAATTCTTTACATCTTTAACTCATCAGGCACTTGACTTAGTTCTTGGGTGATGATGAAACACTGAGTTCGTTTTTTGATCTTTAAAAATAATATATCATTTGAGAATGATTATATTTTATAGTTCAAGAAATAATTATAACCAATGACTAGTCAAATAATTAATTTTGACCTGAAATGTTGAAAATTTCATAGTTTTAAATTTACATTAGTAAAATATTATAGGCTGTCAATACTGTGAAATAAAAGCCTGATTAAATAAATTTGCTGATGTTAATTTTTGCCGAAAGTCAATAGTTGTATTTAAACTACCAAAATTGTAGAGTTTCAAATTCAAAAAGAAAAGGGCCCAGGTTATCGATATGGAGTTACGTATAGGGTCATATAGTTAGATACATTCTTGTCATTTTAGGCCTAGAATAAACCCTCTAGGCCAAAAAATGAGGCACCGAGGGCACTTTTGAAATTAGATCATGGAAAAACTGATTTTCGAGAAAAACGCATTTCAAGTTGGCAAATGCCATAAGCGCTAGTGTTTGATTTATTTTCAAACTGAAAGTTCCCCTACTTCCGGTTAGCTCCGGAACACGGAAATGGTTCGAAAAAAAAATTATTCACAGTTTCTCTACTTTCTGGAATAATTCTTTCAATACTCCAATAGGTATTATTCATTTCTGTACTGATTTTTCCGTAATAATTTTTCTATAATAATACCTATAGTATTTTCTCATATATTCGAAAAAATTATAGAAAATCCATCATACAAAAATCATTATAGGTCTATACTGAATTTCCTATAATATTTTTTTAAAAGAGCATTACAAAATCATTTTAAAAATTAATTATAATAAATGGCACATTGATTAGGAGGTGGTATTTCAGGTTGAATAAAAGGCTTTTAGGAGGGCGCAAATTAAAAAGTTTAAAATTAAATCATTTTAAATTAAAAACGTACAATAATTGAATAAATCCTATTTCAAAGCCTTCGAAACTAAACAACCTGTGAGTGAGAAATACAGGTACTTAAAATAGTACATTTTCAAAGACTGAAAAGCCATGAAAATACATTTTCATTCTTAGGCTTACCAGTTCATACAATGTCAGTAATGAGCATCTGGAACTAAAAATGAAACAATTTTACAACTTAAAAGGGGACCATTTCCAGACTCGCAGTGTTTAAAATTGAGAAATGTTGAATTCAAAGTTCTCAAAAATTATACAATATCAAATTTATATTATTTGAAATTGAAAATTCACAGTTTGCAAAACGTGAAAATTAAAAGTTTTCATTTCATTTTTTAAAATTAAGAGTTTCATATTTAGGGCGATAATAATTTGGCAGATTTGAAATGAAGCTTCAAAAACTGTACTCGCTAAATGTGAATGCTGAAGGTGACTAATTTTTAACTATTTCTAATTTGAAAACTTCACTTTGTATCCTTTAGAATATGAAATTCATAGCTTTCAAATCGTAAATATTAACAAGTTTCATTTCTTTCTTCAAAATTAAGTTTTTTATATTTAGGTCGATGAAAATTTGGTGGATGGTAAATAAAACTTTAGAAATTGTACACACGAAATGAGAACGTTTAAGGGTGAAGATTTTGAATTAGACATCTTCAAAATTGAAAACTTCAATTTCGAATCTACCAAACTGAAATGAAGTTTTCAATTTGCGAAAATGTTGGAATGAAACATTCGAAGTTACTAATTTAATACTGATGCATATTTGAAATTTAACTATTTCACTATATAATAACTTTGAGTTAAAATCCTGCGCACTTGAAAAATGCCGGAAAAGCATTGAAAATTTAATATTTCAAACGTAGATTTCTAATTTTCCAAGCCCCTTTCCAAATTAATCTGTGAAAAATAAAAAAATGTTGCCTTAAAAATTATTTTAAATTTGATAATATTCTAAATTTAAGAATTCGAATTCAAATTACTATTTTTTGAAGTGATTAAATCCTACAATTCAAAATTAAAATCATAGTAATCTTGTTCTATATTTGTATATTATTAATTGGCAATGCACTGTTTCCCGCGCTCTAGGACATATATTGGGCTATGCCTGAGGTTATCTTTCTTTTCTAACATATACTTAATACACACTAACTCCAAAAATATCAAATTTCGATCCAAAAATGGATCACTTCGTTGCAGTGGAAAAAACAGTTGACAACTACATGAACACTGCATTGTAGACTACAACTACATTCACATCTCCCTACGTAGCTGTCAATTGTTTCTCCAACTGCAACGAATTAATTCACTTTTGGATCAAAATTTGACGCCTTGAGACTTAGTGTGTAGAGGCTAAATTTCAACTCGAAGCAGTATTGCCTCCTTAACAAAATGCTTCCCCCTAAGGTGCCCATTTCTACTATTCGAGAGGGTAAAAAGGGCATAACGTGGTCTCAAAAAAATATAAAAAATAATGAATTTCTATTTAAAAGCTTTCCAATCTCTACCGAAGTCGTGTCTTTGATAATTTTCTTAATTTCTATATCGGAGTTGGGTGTATCTTACCGATAAGATGGTGTTTACAATAAGATTATAGGTACACCTCTAAAAAATGTATGCGCACAAAAAAATTTTCCTAGTCCCTTCCGGCGCTATTAGAAAGGTTCAATACAGCTTCTATTATTTTTGCATTACATATACATATAAGGTGTCGATATACGAGGTCTTGAAAATAAAAAAAGTTCCCGAACTTTTTTTGAAAAATTCCCAATCTCTACCGAAGTCATGAGTTCGATAATTTATGTAATTTCTGCGTTGGAGTTGTGTGCATCTTTATCAACAAATTTCATGTGCAATAAAACTATTTACTACTAAAAAACATATTAAAAGAATGTCAAAAAAACATTTCTTGATCTCTTCCGACACATTTACTTCAGGTTCTGTTTCAAAGAAGCGAAAGTGCTCTCAGAAGAAAATTAAAAATCATAGAAGTGCGTGCCTTTAAATTTTTGTAATTAAATCAATTTTTTCTATAAATATGTAATTCTTCACTGGTTTATAATACCTAATAACTCACGTTTATGTACTTTCATGTAACGGCATTGTTTCTCAAATACATGTCGGAAATATGACTTCCGACTGTGTAAAACACTAACCATATTGTATGTACATTTCTTATTGAAGTTAAACGCATATCGTCAGTCGTGTTTCAGTTTTTGTGCAAAGAGAATCAGCTTGTTGTTTATTTCCATTGAAACATAACGGTGAAATTAGGTTTTGATAAAAAATGAAATCATGAATTTATTACATATTTGTTGCTTATTCATTTGTGATCCTTTTCAGGTGAAATAATGATTCAAGTGGGATTCTTCCTTTTACTCTGCACTAGAGCTTTTGCTCAAGTTCCAGGTTTTAAGGCTTGTCCAGATCTGCAAGCAATGCAGAATTTGATTGTGACAAGGGTAAATGTAAATCAATAATCATCAGAAATTCAAAGACGAGATCTGACTTCAAAATTAACTTATCTTCGGGAGCTAATATAATTTCACTAATTTTTTCTCTTTATATTTTCTGGTGATTCCTGAACTTTCATTGAACTTTGTTATCAATTAGATTTTTGTCTACGAGAAAAAGGTCTCTCTCGAGCTCCTCACTTAATTTATATTTTCAAGGCATGTCAATTTTTTTCAAGTTGATTATACATATTCTAATTTTTATTCAAATTATAATTTTATTTTGGCAAGGCGCTAGAAGCTACCAGCACAAATTCTCGAGAAAGCTCCCAAAATTATTGACATGCAGCAGCTAAGCAGAAAGCCATTGAAAAAAAAACGGATCAGAAAAATTGTCCGCTTATATCCTTGAATCACTAATACATTTGTAATTAAGTTTTTGCTGTTGCGAAATTTGCATCAGTATGCAAAAATAAAAATGATCTGTTCCAACGTTTCTAATCAAAAATAAAATTTAAATTGCAAATACGAAAAAATAAGTTTATACTAACTTTTATAATTCTAGATAAACTTATACGTACTCTTTGAATCAAAATTGGTAGTTTTCTACTGATAAAATTGTAAGAAGTCGTTTATCAATTGCGCAATTAATAAAACGACCTCTGACTATTTAAGTATTTAAGTAAAATAAAAGTAGTGAGTTTTTACGTAATTAAAAAAAACTATTCAAGTAAGTTTAAGTAAAATTTAAAGTAATAAAGAAATTGTAAACGAAAATGAGGCAGCAACGTACTCTATGGAAAAGTAACTGAGTCACACAATATATGTAGGCGATACGAAATTGATTTTTTCCTAGACATCCTTTAAATCGAAAACTGAGCTCCCTGATCCTGCAATGAAAATATCGTCGGTAAATCGATTATTTTACTATAGAAGCGTCACATTCAACATGAAATTCTTGTAGGTAAGTCTTTTCAAAGAGAGTTAGGATACTAAAGAATGGTGATGCTACTTTATGGATGGATTTACCGCTAAAATGCTTCAGATCGGTGGCGGATATTTGCTTGTGTGGCTGAGCAAATTTATGAACATGTGTGCTGAGAACGGTGAAGTTCCAAACGATGAGGAAAAGGCGGTATTGTCATCAGAATAACTTGAAAAAAGGGTTGACCAAGAGAGAAAGAAATTTGCTGAGATGGATTGTTCATGTTGAGAGAATGAATGAAGTAGCTTAACGAAACAGATTTATTTAGGTAAGGTAAGTGGCAGCGTACCAAGAGGTAGACCGAAGAAAGAATGGTCGGCATATGTGAATGAGACTTTGAAGGGAATAGATATAAGGGGTAGTAGGAGCATAAGAGCTTGCATGTAAAGATTCATGGATGTTAAGGAAGTAAAAAATGTATGCAAGGATAGGAATGCCTGAAGGACAATCGTTTATAAGAAGAAGAGTGACGTCTGAAAGGAAAGATTTTTGTATACTCATGGGCTCTCGTGAAGAGCTTTGCTCAGTGGATGTGGTTGGGATAAAGATTATGGATCTTTCTATAGGCTTATTAGTCAGTTCGAACGCTCATGTGTGAATCTTAGTGTATGATGATGGGTTTGAATGAGCAAAATGCGACTCCCAGATTGATCCAAAACCTATCCCCTCTCCTACACATCCCTTATTTACCCTTACCAAATAAATTCCTTGATCGCCGGTAGTGCAACGAGGTTAGAACCGAACGAGTTACGCTCACCATAAAAGGGATTTGGCCTAATGGTATAATAATAATAACATCTAATGCCTTCACTGGACAGTAAATATTTCGTTTTATTCCTACCACTCAGTGGATTATTTTCCCCTCTCTGTGCTTTCCATCAACTCTTCCACATGTGAGGATTTGTTCGTGTATTTAAATTTTCATCAGTCAAATGGCAGCACAAACAGTAAACAAATCGCCTGATGTATCCGTGGTCGGAATTCGAAATCAGGCAGGAAAATTTCGAAATATCAAGGGTCCATCGATGAAGCGAAATATTTTAGTTTCGCGGTGAACTTGAGGCCGAAAAATACAAAATAGATGCACTTATACATTGTTTATTTTAAATTAAAACTTTATAATTGAGACAATGTGTTTAAAATGTTTTAAAATGTTTCTGGGACCATAACCTGTTCAAATATTAAAGTATGATAACTTTAACAAATTGTTTCCAAATTCGCGTAGGAATATTTCAGTATATTGTTATTTATTTTTTTATTTTGGTTCCTGGTTGGAGGAATGGTTTCAGCAAAACGAGGCGAGTGGGGCAAAAAGATAGGTTCTGGATCAATAGTGCTTTATCTGCTTCCCATGCCGAATTCTCAACCACCGCTTCGACTCTTTGAACCTGTCCTCTCTGTTTATGCGGGCCGCGACACGCACGAAAATTCAATTCCAGTCTGAGTAATACTGGGTATTTACGATAAGAAGACAGTGGAGTTTCTAGAAAAAGAGGCTTTTTACGGTACGAATTTACTGCTCTTGACAGAAAAGAACGAAAATAAAACTCTCCCTCCTTTTAATCGAATAATCAGAATGAAGATAAAAACTTCCTAGCATGAAAGAGTAAACTCCGCAGAATTTCAAATTTAAACCAGGAATATGCTGGGAATTCTGACGTAAGAAGCTCATTTAATAGGGAAAATCAGTACGCAGTGGATAGAAAAACTTTTGAAGTTATAATATTGATAAATGATGAAAAAGTGGGGGAAGTATTGCATACCAAATTATAGCTGAGATATTGTCTTTAAAGATAGCAATACCATCATATGAATTATATTAGCCATTCATCCTAGATTTTATTTTCTTTTAACGCGTTGCAATTTTATGCAGATGGTACTTTTCTGATGCGAAGTGAAATTCACATTCGAAGCTTTTCTAAACTGTGTCGTATTTAACATGCAACCATGACAGGCAGTGCTACCAACTATCATAGACAAAAGAAAATACACATAATTTTATTTATGTTGGTAAAAAACATGAACTTCTTTATTTATTTAAAAGATACTTCGTTGACTTGTTTGTGCTCTCAATATGAAAGCAGAAAAATTACTATGATACCCAAGCCTTATCTATCAAAAATTTATCCACCTCGTACCGAATGATACTTCCCATAAACAAATGTGGAATATATTTCAGATGAAAATTGAGGCAATCAATCTTCAGACAGTTTTGGAACTAAGAATTTGACACATTTTACTAATCAATCGCATTGCGTCTGATTCGAAATGTTATTTTTACATTAATCCAATGCACTAGTGAAATACTTGAAATCAAAAAATTGAAAATTAAACAATTTTAAACTGGAACTTCCCAGAAATAAAATTTTTGAAAGTTAACGTGCCACATCGTCATTAGTAGGTCATATAATAAGACATTTTTGAAGCTATGTGTCAAGAAGCTTCATGTAGGCGACAAGTTTACTATTTTTTTTCTTACTTAAAATTCTCAGGCGAGAATTAGAGGGAGAGGCCCAGTACTGAAGGGTGGTCCATTATTGGTATCGTCACTCTATTCAAGAGCTTTCAACAAAGATTATTAAGTAATTTTTACGTGTTTATCTTTTATCAAAACTGGGAATCTTTTCCGCATAGATAAATTTATTTCAAGTAATAAACTTCCTGATGTTTGTACGATTTTGCTAATTGCAGTGTTAAGGCTCGTAAGTCGTAGCTTCCTCCGAAATAATGGTTGAGATTTACGAGGGTTGGGAATCATTACTGTTCTTATGACTGTAAACATGCTATTGGTAGTAGCCAAAATTTTATATGAGTGTGTATATTCTCACTTTTATAGACCTTTCATAATAGCTATCTCCAGGATTTCAATAAACATGATATTGACCAATAAAGCACGTTCCCATTAGCTTTTATATTTGTCCGGAAAATTTATTGTCTCATTTAAAGGAGACATACAGTATCATTTTTTGATCACATGGACATAATTTACTAACAATGCTATATAACATTTATAATCGTTCCTATATTTTACTTATTCATTAATTAATATAATAAGTTATAATAAAATAAATGAATTAATTAAATTAATTAAAATTATTAATTTATTTAATGTATGGCTTCTTAATAGGTACAATAATATTGGTATAAAATAAGTTATAATTAAACACTTGTTTTTTTATAAGATATATATTCCTTAGGCATTTCAGACATTTATATTTTGAGTTTAGATTGATAATACACATTTTTTGAGGATTTAATATTCATTTTCAGGGACGTGTTCCACTTACAGATTAAATAATGAATGAAGAAGAGAGGCGCTGAAGTGAATAGGGTTGTCTATCGGCAGGCGTCAAGTGGATTAATTTGACCTCTTTATCTCTTTTTTATGATTAAGCTCTTTTGTAAGAGATATGGCGATGTTGGCAAGCTCAATTACGTATTTGATGCCTCATAGAAAAAAGTCTTACATTTCCACTGCCTAATTTTCTGTAATCTTAAATTAAGCTCACTTTTTGGTTTGAAGTTGGATTTAAGGCAATCTTTTATCTTAAAACTAGTGACAGCCTTTTTTTATTTTTACCCTAAAGCAAAACCTGCAAGAACCTCTTTTGTGCGTAATTTTGTTTATTATATTCTATTCCCCACAATTGTGAACTTTTTTAAAAACAATAAAAAGTTCCAAACAGACCTTACAAAAAGGAAACCATTGAAAAATAATTACTGACCCAGTACTAGGCGAATTACTGGAAAAAATGTTTCGGCAATCGGTTTTAGAATGACAGATCAAAAAAAGACAATCGATAAGATCCATTATGAACTTATTTATTAAAATGTAAAACGAAATTCCTTTAGAAATATCTTGAGTACTTATTATGACAGAACAATTTTTTTACTAAGGGATGAAAAATCTTAACGTACTTGAAAAACATCGTCTCCGAAATAAAAGAAAAAGCTAACGTTGCTTTCTACGAAGCAAATAAGAAATAGGATATACGAGTATGTGCTAATGGAAATTCAAGGTTATGTAAGAAATGACCTCTGAGCTTTCGTCAATATTCCCACTCCATACTTTGTGCGAATATTTGTAATATCATATTCAATCTCTTACAATTTTGCCACATGTAGCATCAAAATGAACAGTGGAATCTATAGATAGAAGCAAAATGTCTGGAGACTTTTCTCTATATACTTTTAATTTTAAATAAATTGATAATTATTTCTAATTGATTAATTACAATTATTTCTATTTCCATTCACTATAGAAATTTTTATTTTCTGTATACAGAACCCAATAAGTCAAATTGGAGATAATACTTCGCAAATTCGATTCCTCGTCCTAAGGAAGGGGGAACAATATTGGGAACAGGCAAACTGTATTCACTGGCATACGCAGACGATATAGTTCTACGACGGTCGTTTGATAAGTTTAGTAACAAAGCAAGTAGAATTTTGTTGTTGAAAGTTTTTCCTTCATTACTCTACATAGTCTCCTTCGAGGGCTACATACTTAGTCCAGCGAGATTGAAATTTTTACATCCCTTCAGGAGAGTAAGACTTTTCGAGGTCTGCAAAATACGTATTTACGGCATCGATTACTTCTTCATTGGACGAGAATCTTTTCCCTTTAAGCCAGGTCTTCAAGTTAGGGAACAGAATGAAGTCTCACAGAGCCAAGTCTGGAGAATAGGGTGGATGAGGAATCATTTTGAAGCCCAGTTCGTGTATTTTTGCCATTGCGATTGAAAAGGTGTGAGCCGGTGCGTTGTCTTGATGAAACAGCACTTTTTCACGCGCCGATCGTGGTCGCTTTTTTTAGCTCGGCTTTCCAACCGTCCAATAATGATGCATAGCATGTTACTGTTATAGTCTTACCCTTGTCCAAGTAATCAGTGAGGATAATTCCTTGGAAATCCCAAAATACTGTGGCCATCACTTTTCCAGCTGACAGAACAGTCTTCACCATCTTTAACGCACTTTCACTAGGAAGTACCCATTGCTTTGACTGCTGCTTTATTTCGGGTGTACAGTGGTGGATTCAGGTTTCATCTACAGTCACGAAGCGATGCAAAGAGTCCTGTGGATTCCAATTAAACTTCGCTCAGCGCTTTCAATCGGAAGTTAGCATTCGCGGTACTCTTCTCACACAGACCTTGTTAAGCTCCAGTTTTTCGTGCAAGATGTTGTAGACTCATTCAGTGGGGATGCCTTCAGCCATAGAAATCTCTCGCACCTTGATTCGGCGATCTTTCTTAACTATATGATGAATTTTTTCCACCATATCTGATGTGGTGACCTCAATTGGTCGTCTGGAGCGCGCTTTATCTTTGGTTGTGGTTCGGCAGCGTTTAAATTAATTTATCCAAAAATAAACGGTTACCAACAAAGGATCGGACTCCTTGTGAACTTCGTTTAACTCGACTTTAATCTGCGCAGCATCCAATTTTTTATACAAAAACGTTTTATCACTGCACGGAACTCTTCTTTCTCCATTTTTTCGAAAACTGCTCACCTGCTCACTTTGAACGTATGCCACACAAAAACTAAGCATCGGTTTTGGCTGAGGCTTAGTAGAGGTTAGTTTGAAGAGTGCTCTTTTTTGTCAATATGCTACAAAGTTCATTTTGGCGCCATCTAGCAGGAAATTTACCTTACTTGTCAAACGAGCCTCATAATAACGGATGATGGAAGAGAGATGAATCTGATGATGAGATCGTTCAAAGAGTATGTGAGAGAAAATGATTTGAGGATGAATGTGAATCAGTCTAGTGTGACGTGTTTTAGAAATAGAAAGTGTATAGTAGAATACGAATGGAAGATAAACAGCGAGGTGATCAAATTGGAGAAGTGGAAATTCGGGGATGGAAGGGGCATTAGAGTGTGGAAAGTCTGCATAAGAGATTTCTAAGATGGATTATCGGGATGAGATAGATCTGCCGAGGTAATATGCTGATGGAAGAAATAGGATGAGAAAGAATGGTGACCAGTCAAAGAAAAAGATCCTGGGATTTTGAAAAGAAACTGAGAAGGGAGGAGGAAAACAAGATTGCACAAGCGCGTACCCGGAGATTATGGACAAAGAGAGGTGTAACGTCGGATGTTCGAAATGGGAGGAAAAGAGATGCGAAATGAGTTTTGAATATAGTATGCAAATGAGGGGTTGAGAATGGCAGGAAAAACAAGAAGAGATAATGGCAAGGCAGTGATAGGAAAGATGGAATAGTATCTCGGAGATACAATAGCTAGACAAGGATGGTGAAGGGTAAGGGGGAGCCGGAATACTTGAGGAAGATCAAAAAGGAGGGCAAATGGAATAAAATGATGAGATTTAGAATAGGTGAAGGGATAAGAGCATGTAGGTATTTGATGAATAAAGAGGAGAATCGGTGTAGAGTAAGTAGAGATGAGCAGGAATCATGGTTGCATGTGTTAGAGAAGTCTACAGGTGACTAAGAAGGAGGGGAGAGTATGGAAGAGAGAATAAAGAAGATTTTGAATGGGAATGGTCAGGGTAAGGAATGGTTGAAGAAGCTGGAAGAGTTGAGAGAGAGAGAACTGGTTGCATGGGGTAGGGAAAAGCCAAAAAATGACTTCTCAAGAAGGAAAGTAATGAAGTAGTATTGTGAAATAGAGCTACAATTTTTAGATTTGGCAAGATAGTATATAAGGATTGTCGATGGAAAAACATGTAATAATTCTGTCATTACTATTAAGCCCGTGAAAGGAAGGAAGTATGAACAAAATAAAAAGAAAGAATTCGCTTTTTCGTTCTTAGTTTTAATATTGTATTCGTAGTGCTTCAGTCATGAATATTTAACATAGCCGCAAGCAATTTTCAAATATTACTCTCAATGAGGTGCCACAACCATTATAAAAAAAGTCCCCTCTCGTCACTGATCCTTGCATCGTTAGTGAAAAGAGATCTCGAGAATCTTGGAAATACATTTTTTCTTCCTCATACAATTCCATATTCCAGAGCTCGTTATTCAGAATGAACGACAAAACGAAACTTCATTTCTTTCGCGTAAAAGCTTAAAAGCGAGGAGTTTGTGGTAATGGGAAGCCAGATTCCTTAACTGAATCTGTAGACGTGACAAAATCACGAAGCACTCTGAATGTAACGACTCCTTTGAAAAATGTGTAGATAAGTTAAAAGCCTGAGGTTAAATTAATTTTTTGGATGTGAAGTTGGAATTTTACCACTTTACCACTTTAGAATAGATTTATATTACTATAAGAAAAACATCAATTATTCCTAAACTCTACTTTCTATAATGTCTATTTTACCAAACAACAATTTGCAATGATTTATATTTTTTCGAATTAACGTTTGAACTAATTTTCATTTGCGACAACCCTGAGGTTTTTGTATTCGTCCCATAAGTGACCACTTTGAAGCGTAGAAAAATACTGAGAACCTTGAGAGGAAAGTTTGGTTATTCACACCTCTATGCTGGAAGCATTTCTTTTAGTCCAATTTTCTTTAAGGATGGCTCAAATTGAAGCTCTTGACATGTAGAATTCTGACAAGGGTAAAATTTATTGATTATAGATTCTTTTTTCAATATAAGCGGTTAAAAAATATTTTTAAAAATATGAAGAATGGAAAAAATTTGGTTATTTAGTTCCTTATGCTGGAAGCGTTTCTTTAAGTCTGATTTTCTTCGGGAATGGCTAAAATTGAAGCTTTTGGCATGTGGAATCGAAATAAAAAATAAAATTGGTTATGTTACAGTTTTTTTATATTAGTGGTTAAAAAATAAGAAGAATGAGAAAAATGACAATTCTTTTCAATTTAAGCTTACGTATACGAAGCCCTTACTTGAGGACGCCTGTCGTCCTCATCTCAGACTGATTTTTATTTTTCCGAATTATGTTCGGTCGAATGTATTTCGGTAAAATAATTCAAAAAGTAGAATTCCGAAAATATACATGCGAATGAACTAATTCTCTTTGATTAGTAAATCATTTTAGAATTTGAACAATTCCTTACTGTTTTTCAAATCCATTGTTACTTTCAACGAAGCTAGAAAGTTCTTTTAGAAATTTGGAAAGTAGGAAATTGATATTGATTTTCTCTGTGGTATAGAAATGTACGATGGGTATTCGTACAAGTCATGGAATTACTCACTCAGCTATTCGTACTAAGACGATCTAATGAATTCTCCCTAGACAAAGGATTCGAGGGTTGAACCTCCTCTCGTTGTTGGGCAGGACTATTTCATTACGTTCCTCAAGTTTTTGAGAGACGTCACTCCTGATTAATTCAAGACGTGCTCAAGAAACGAGGAACTCTTGATGACTTAAAATTTTACTCGGAAGAGAGAATTTCTTTATTCATAAGAATGTTACTTCTCTCGAATGATTTTCAAAGAATTTTTTCTTTATTATTATTTGAGTGGGTTGAAATACACTGCTGTCGGAAATTTCTACACGGCTAACGCGAGCGGTACCAAAAATCACTGATGACTTTGAAAGGCTATAACTCGGTCGGTAATGAAGCTGAACATTTTTTTAGAATGATTAGAAAGCTTATGAAATTCCACGTCGAAAGGCCCCAAAAAGATATATTTCTGATTTTTTGAAGGGCACACTTCCTTTCGCTTCCATTCCCACCCCTCCATAACCATTTACTTCCCCTCCCCAACTCTCCACACCCACTCACTTTCCTTTTTCTACTCTTGCCTCTGTGCCCCAAACCTCTTCATTTCCACTCATCCCTCTCCCACTCGTAACCTCACTTTCCCTCCCATCACACCCTCCCACTACCCTTAACCTAACCTCACCTCACGCAACTTCCCCTCACTTCCCATTCTCTCATTCATTACCATCATCTGTCTACCACTTCCCTCTTTTCACCCCACCATTTCTCACTCCTCATCCCAGGAAAGAAGTACGATGGACGGATGGGCACCCGACCGAAACTATAATTGTTTCTGCCTGTAAGAGTAGGCGGCAGGTTTCCACAAAAAAGTATTTCGCATCCTATTAAGTCATTAATAAGGTCGTTCCAGTCTCCCCACCCCGCACTTCCCCTCTTTTTCCCCTCCTCTCATTTCACGTCCCTCACTTCTCCTAATTTTTCCTCACTTCCCCTTACTTCCCCCATTTTCCCTTATTTCCCCTTCAATTCTCCTCACTTCCCCTCTTCCATACGACGGACGGATACCCGACACAAAACCATTAGGTTTTAGCCCGGGATTATTAAACCCTAAAAACTATCGAAAGTGAATTCGTATCTTTTGAGAGTCATTTTTCCCATAACTTTCATTTATTTCCTACCATTAACTGGACCTTGAAGCAACATTTACATAAAGTAGTAACCTCGCCTCTTAACCCCCGCATTTTCCAGCTTACGATCTAAAACGTCTGTTTTCATTTTAACGAAAGACCCTTTCACCCCTACTGCACCATTGATTCAGGGTTGCCGGGGGTTGTCAGGGGTATGGTGTGGGTCAAGAAATCAGCTTATGTGGAGTCTCAGATCCATCGAAACACGTAGACACAGAATAAAAAGAAGAGGGTCGCATCAACGTGCTCCCTGTTGCAAGGTTCTTTCCTGAATAAATAACTTTCTCGTCCAGCCTCCCTTCTCATTCCCTGCACTCAGAAACGGGTGAATATTCAACCTATCCGAATATGACATTTACAATAAAGTTCGACTTACTTATTTATTATTCATGTCCTGAGAGCGCGAGCCAACTCTCAATTGGGGCAACAATGAAAGGGTAGGTAAAACTCGTCCGATAATTAATACAAGTTGTCTTCGGGGTGCATTACAATTTTATACCTACATTGTACGAGTCTCTTCGATAAGGGACAATTAGAAAATTCGACTTCCCACCCTTGAGAAGGAACGCTAATTGTCGGGAGCACCGCCGTAAATATTAATTCATCCTCTGACTTGTTGACTAAAATTCTGCAAGACAAAGGGATCAAGAAGATTGAAGATCTCTCCTTAATTTCAATTTCCTCTAGGCTTATGGGGTGGGACATGATTATGTATAATAAAGGTCGTAATAGAAAAAAAGGACTGAGTATCATAAACTTGATATAACATTTAATTCTCTCTTAAGAGCATTCATAAAAACTAATTCTCTCATTTAATTTCACTGCTTTATACTACTTTGATGCTCTTATTACGTTATTTACCACGTCTAAGATTACAATTTCTTGCCAGAGAGACAAAATGCTCAGAAGCTTCTGCTGACAAAGGTGAAACGGAAATGCAGAAAAGGGTGAAGTAAATTCTGCTAAGTAGCAAAAATTGAATGAACGCAATTAAATCATTATCAAATTAGGCTACTTCCCTTTTAATGCTTCGGAGAAAAATATTTTAATAACTCACTCAATTTTCTGACATTTTTTTCCGAAATATGATCATTTCCCAAATCCTTGGAAAAAGTCCTTTCAGTATTTCTTAATGAAACTTTTTGTCGTTCCCCTGACGCACTGGATGTTTACACGGGATGCAATATGAGCAACTTTTTTCTAGTTAGAGAAACTTAATAAAAATAAGGGACTATTAAGAACGAGACACAAGGGAAGGATGAGGGGGTATTAATTCTCTTGGTTCTCTATGTAGTGGAATAAATAACCCTGACTCCTCGGAAACAGGACCCCTTGTTGTTTATGTGCGACATACGATATTAATAAGCTCCAAAGGAAATCTCTTTTCTTTCCCTTTTGCCACACCTACTTAAAAACTAATGAAGGCTACTAAATCAGACAAGTAGCTTAAATGGGCTTGTTTGAATTTATTTCTATCATAATGGTCCTTTCATTAGAAAATTATTTGTGATTTATGTTTCATTAGTGTTGGAAAAGTTATTTGTGGGTAAGGCGGGCTGAAAAAGCAAATTTGTTGAATTTCAGAAATCCACGGAGCCTGAGAGATTGTGTATGCTACAAGTAGTTTATCCCGAAAATTTCAGTCCAATAAGAGAATAATCCAGCTATTAGAAGCGCATTGAAGTTTTAAACATCAGAAAGTGTGAGATTTATTTTATACTTGATCTGATCGATGATTTCTGCCTACTGAAATGTAGCCCATATTATTTTCAATATATTCTCGATAACAAAAATAAAGAGTTTAATACAAAATACTATCTAGTTCTATTGAAACTGACCAAAGATGTCTAAAATTTACGATTTTCTTCGATTTAAACACCTTTAAAAACAATAAAAATAGTAACAAAAATGTGATGAAATTACACTTTTTCGGCAAAGTTCAAACTTGAAAATAAGACCAACAAATTAAAAAAGCTTCATTTTTTACTAAATTACGACCGAAAATATGTACACATGTTTTTTTTAGAAGAATGAAGCATTTGATAGGTTTTTTTTTCTTTTTTGAATATTTTTTACTTCTCGGACGACTTTTTACTATAAAGGCGTGTACTATGCAACAGTGGGACTATATTTCGATATATTTCAATTAATTAAAATATACTTAAATATAGCCCTACCATTACATAGTATACGTCATTATAGCCGAAAATTTTCAGAGAAATGACAAGCAGAAACAAAAGAGAAGAAATCTATTAAATCTTTCATTTTTCATTTTTCTAAAAATCATATGTTCATATTTTTAGTCATAACTAAGTGAAAAATGAAGCTTCACAAGCGAAAGAATTATACATACATAGTAAGAAAATTAAACATAATATTTTCCATTATGAATATTTTTTCAGCCTGGGTTTCTCTAGTTTGTTGGTCTCATTTTAGAGGTTGCACCTCGCCGAAAAACGTATGATTTTATCAGATTTTGAATACAATTTTCATGGATTCCAAAATTATTTAAAATGCAGAAAAACGTGAATTTTAGACATTGTCGGTCAATTTTTGTGGAATTATACAGTCTTTTGAATTAAATCATTTATTTTTATCATTCAGGATATTTAGGCATTAGGGACCGTTCAAGGATTACGTAACGCACTTTGAGGGGGGGGGAGTCAGCCTTATGTTACACAATCATGAAAAACTACAGGAAAAATCGGAAAACTGGGTTGCGTAGGGGGATGGGGTCAAAATTCATGGGAAATCGCGTTACGTAATACTTGAACGGTCCCTTAATATAGACTACAAATTTTAGTAGGCACGAATCATCAAGATGTGATAATGATGAGCGAAAGGAGTGAGGGAAGGAAAATTGGAAGTGGGTAGTTGGGGAAAGATAAGTTAAGAGAATTTTGAGGAAAAATGGAAATCGAAGAGGTAGGGAGTATGGAAGAGGAAGGAGTAGACACGCTGATACAAAAACTTAAAAGAGTGATTGATAAGGTTAGGGAGGAGGTGAAACCGAAAGGAGATGGAGAGGGGGAAAGGAAAGATTGCTGGGACGATGAAGGCAGGAAAAGTAAAGACAGGATGAAGGAGAGTGTAAGAAAATAATGGACGACCTAATGGAGAATTGGGAACTCAACAGGAGAAGAAGAGATCACGAGGGAAGGTTGACTAAAAAAAACAGAGGTAGCAGGAAAGGTACGTGGAAGAGGTCAAGAAAGCGGGAAAGGAAGGGAGGGAATCGAAAGTGATGAACAGGGTGAGAGGAGAAAGAAAGAGGATAAAAGAAAGAGAAGGGTTGTCTCATAAAAGGAGGCCCTCAATTTTAAATCTGTATTAAAAAGCAATGAATATTGAGAACCGCGAAGAAAACGGAAGGTCAATAAGGAAAGAATGAAAGCAAAACGTACCTGGTACAGGTTAAGAATCAAGAGAAAGTCAGAGTAAGAATCCAGCAAGACCAAAAAAAATGATTTAGTAACAAATAAATATTAAAAGGAAAACAAATAAAAATATAAATAAATAAGGGCGAAAGCCCAATATCTCGCTTGGAGTGTGAAGACGAGTGACTTAACAACTGAAGGAAATTGCGAAAATTCAAACAAAAAAACAGAAAGTGTTGAGTTGGTCGATAAAGTAGGAGGGAACTTTAACAACATAAAAATTAAAATTTTGTATGAGGTTTTTAAACGTCAGGAAATAAATTATTTTCATATCTAAGATTAACTGTATTTGGTACTTCATTGATGAATAAATTTTCAACTATTTTTTTACGGGCTCTATTGTTCTCCATTGATAGAATTTCAAAATTATCCAGATCGAAGTTATAGCCGGTATCAATAAGTATTCAGTAAGAGCAGTATGAGCAGCTTTATCAGGATGAAAAATAGAATATTTATGCTCACGACCACGGGTTTCTATAGGTCTGCCAGTCTCACCTACATAAGAAAAGGGACAGACA